>LOJH01066553.1:0-10329 GCA_001685095.1 Ellobius talpinus | reverse complement strand
TTTCTTTATTAACCAATGAAAGTAAGACATAGACAGATGACCCTCTTACATCATATAATGAATGAATGGATGATAGAACCAATAGATGCTTGACAGTGGGGGCCTTAGTGAATTTTTTTTACTCCATCACTACAAACAGAAATTGGGTGATAGACTGGGTGAAGGCAAGGCAATAGTTTAGTGGTACAACATTCACATAGCTTGCAAGAGGTCTGATGACCATCCCAAGCGCCACAAATATTTAAGCAAATTTTTACAAAAAGGATGGGAATGAGATCCCGAAATTGTTAAGAAGACACTGAGCTTGTAGTTCATATCAAAACCCAAGAGTTTATGTATATATATCCCAATGCCACTGGGTGGCATTTCCAGGAAAGCCCATGATCTTGGTGGAAGGAGATATGTGAGTAGTCATGAGTGCTCCAGAATAGTCAGAGACAAGAAGACACACTCTCCAAGGTAGGAGTGTCAGAGATCCAGTGTACCAGAACAGGTACAGACGGTGTCTGTAGTTACAGACACCCTCAGGATCTCATAGACGATGCTAGAAGCTGAACTGAGAACTTGGCCACAGGCAAATTTGGATGTCTTAAACTAAATACATAAATAAGGATGCCAGGTGAGGGCACCCATGGAGATACAGCCAAAGAGAAGTGAAAGAGAAAGTGAAGAAAGAACCCCTTCAACAAGGCCCACGCTACTCGTATCACATTTTGTGGAGGTAGAAGTGGAGGTCTAGAGGGCAGAAGAAGCTTGCCGGAAGCTGTGGGCTCATTCATGGTGAACCATGGCTGGTGATTGCTTCGGCTGCACCCCATTGCCTCGCTTACATCCTGTTAGCTCTTCTTTTCTGGGCATCAGAGCAGCCAAGTGGAGTCAAAGCTAAAGTTCTGTGAAGACTTGACAACTCTCTTCCTACCATGAAGTAACCATATCCTGTGTGGGAGGACACACTAGACAGCAGTATGTCCCTAGCCTTCCTGCACCATGCCCCCAAAGCAAAGGCCCTGAGTGAGACAAGATATTCAATTCCCTACTTCCTGTTGCTTGTGACATCCAACACCTCGTAGTTGCCTCTGATCATTTCTCTATTAGTGATCAGCACACCTGCGTTCGTAGAAGCGTTCCTATTCTGGGTCTTAATTTTGAACATTTTCAGTTTCCATGGAGATATTACATTCTTGCATTCTAAGAGTGTCACCATACAACAATGTGAAAACAAAGAACCTCCACAGAAATGGCTCACTCTGGACATCACCACGCAACACTTCCATCTGCAAATCAGACCACTGTGCCATGCTCCAGGGTTAATTGCTGAGGCTAAGTTGTCTTCTTTCTTCCCCAATCTAACAAACACTTTCCATACCCAACCCGGGGGTCCAGCTCACATTCATAAGAGCATCTCTGGGCCTTGCTGCTTCAATTATTGTACCGCTGTGATAATAGAGTCAGGAGGTAACTATGGCAACATTATTCCAAGGATAAATACCACAATATAGGCTTCAACTTTCTCTCTCTCTCTTTCTCTCTCTCTCTTTCTCTCACACACACACACAGAGGGGGGAGGGAGAGAGAGAGAAAGTGAGAGAATATGAAGAATTGGATTGAGATCAGGTAAGACTAATGGCATCACTCGTTAAGAAGCCAGCGAATAGCAGAATTCAGAAATCTGTGATGACTGAAGCCTTCCCTAGCTCAGCACCACACTAGCCTCCAAAACCCTATACAGCAGACACGTTAAGAGGAGCAGTTTCTGAATGCAGAAGTGTTGAACTTGGCCCCCATCAGGTACACAAATCTGGGTGTCGGGAAGTTCATGAGATGTTTTTCTAGGAGGTCAGTACAGGGATGAGAGCTGAGCAGCCAGGGAGTGGCAAATCAGGATCAGCTATCATGATGTTGACCAGAACATGGAGAGACCCAAAATTATGAGCCCAGGTTATCTGAAGGTCTACCGTCTTCACTCCATATCTGGCTAGGTTTCTTTAGTGTTGACATTCACCCAACTGAAGGGAAAGAGCATGGGGAACTTTGAGCATAACTAACACAGAGGGCGCGAGATGGATCTGGCTATATGACCTCAAGAAAGGCACCTGGCTGCTCCGAGCCTCTGTTTTTACCATGTTAAGATAACACAGTATAGGTGAAGTGTCCATTATCTCACATAGCACAGGTCAGTTCCTGGCAAGGACTAAACACATTGCCTCTCAACTGCATGGGTGAGAAGAGGCCAGTACTGCTTCCTGCAAGACTGGCCCATGTGCCAAGCTGAGGTCTGCCAAAGCTCATTTCTGAATTTCGTGGGGCCTCTGTGATTCATAGACTTAGGTAGAAGCTTCTCTGCAGTGCTAAGTAATGGAGAACAAATTGAGAAAATTAGTTATCAATTAGTCATCCGATGGTTGGGAAGGCAGGCAGCAGGCACAAATGGAGCCAGATTAGTTAAGCCACGATAAATTTTATTGCTCTACAAGGAATGAATCTTTATCAATTACTTCTCAAATTTGTCTTTATTATTAAGCCCAGGACATGAGACAAGGCCTCTATCTTGAAGGAGGTTTTAAAAAAGCAGCCTGGAGATTTGAGAGCTGGGACAAACTTCACAGCAAAAATGGTCCCTGCGGAGTCCATTTCTGAGTGGGAAGGGTGGCAAGGGTTAGTCTTTGCTCACTGCTGTCTCTATAGGGTTTCTGGTTTTCTTATTAATTAATTAGCACACCATGCTATGACAATGTGGTGGTAAACATGTCCATCCACTGTGGGAGATAACCGGCATTTGTTTTCTTATTTGCAGGGGAGGTGGATAAGGGGTGGGGCTCACAGGACTGAGAGGACAAAGGCTCATGGAATCTTCTAGACTGCCTATCTTGGAACTACCACCTGTGTTTTATATTTCTTTCCAGCCCCATGCATATCACACTGATGAAGCTCCTACTTAAATCTTCTCATAGTTTTCCATTGCATTAAGTATGAAATCCTAGCTGCCATGGTGATTTCTGAGCCATTCCAGACACCAGCACCTGCCTGCTGAGGTTTTAGTTGGTGCTTATTTGCTATGATTCTTTTGAAGCAGGGACTCATGAGCCCAGGCTGGCCCTGAATTCACTATGTAGCTCAATCTGGCCTTGGAGTCCTTCTCTTCCTAGCTCCAGCTCTCAAATGCCAGTGTTACAGGTCTATGCCACCACCCCAGCTCCTGCCTATCAGGTCAGGAGAGAGTGCAAGATGTGGTCAGTAGGTAGGAAGAGAATCCAGCAGAGCCAACCTGGGCTACAGAGTAAGTTACATATGTCTAGACTGTAGCAACACACATCACAACAAACAAACACCAACCCAGGTGTGACTTCAGAGCCGATCCTGCTGTCTTTCTTGACATTGTTAAGGGAGACCTGACAAAGAAGTTTGAGGAAGGAGGGGTTTATAACGGCTCACAGTTCCAGGACACAGACCATCAAGGTGGGGGAAATCTCAGTATCAAGAGCTTGAGGCAGCTGACCAAGGACACAGGCAGCAAGGAATACTGGTGCTTGGCTCACAGTTGGTATTTACTCTGTCTAGGACTCTAGCCCAGGGAACTGGTCTTGATTCTTCCCACTCCAGCCTACCCAGGATAATCCCTTGAGTAATTCCCAAATAATTCCAACATGCTGGGGGGGGTGGGGGTAATCGCCCAAGTGATTCCAGGTCCTATCAAGTTGATAATCAGTCTTAACTACTACAATTCTGTTAGACCAACTCTGGTCAAATCTGAGCAGATATCCTCAGGCTCCACATAACACTCCCACAAAGTGATAAACCAGTTGTTTTCAATCTGTGGCTCTTGATCCCTTCCAGGGGATCGGAGAACCCTTTCACAGGGGTCGCCAGAGACCATCAGAAAACACAAACATTTACATTACAGTCCATAACAGTAGCAAAATTACAGTTATGAAGAAGCAATAAAAAAAATTTATGGTTGGGGTCACCACAGCATGGAACTGGACTAAAGGGTCTCAGCATTAAGAAGGTTGAGAACCACTGTCCTAAACCTTCTGGTAGTTTTGCATAATCCACATTTGCATGTGAGCTCAGATCCACAGGGGTTGTGAATGGATTAGTTAGATCAGACCACACAGAAAGGTTGTATGTGGATAACTATCAAATACCAAGAGGCAGGTGGGTGGTAGAGACAGAAACTCACAAGGCCACTTTCCTAGAGGCTTTAGACTTTTGCTTTGCTCACTAATATATTAGTGGCCTTAACCCAGTGAATGACCAACTTTATCACGGATATGGGAACTAAGTGAGCCTGAGTGCCATACCAGAGTGGAACCTTTCAGGAAAAACAGCAGTGCTATGCTGTCCATGCTTAACAACTGCCTCTCTGGTGAGCTGTCAGGTGGCTTAGACTGTTCCAGTCTCCCTGGTGTAAAGACACGAGAATGGCCAACTCTACAATACTACCAAGGTATTGGTCAACTGGTAGGGTTTGGTTTTTTTTTTTAATTTCCCAGCCAGCTGTGGGCAGCCAGGGTGACCTGACTCGGGCAGCACCCTGGAGTCTGGCCCTACAGACAGCCCTTAGACTGAGAATTAACCCCACTGTATGTGTGTCTGGCATATGAATATGATACTGCAAGCCTTTTTTGATCATAAATGTATCCAAATTCTGTATATTTGAACTATCAAATTTTTGAGGCTAAATGGTAAAGTAATTGGAATTAGTGCACAGAGTATAAGGTTTTTAGACATGATTTTTCCTGTCTTAAGCAACCTACATAAAGCCTTTATTGTTAGAATTTTAGTGCATACCTTCTAAGGACTGAGCTGTGTCAAAGGGGTAGCTCTCCCTTCCCCCGCCCCATTCCTTCTCACACACTTAAATTTTGTCAATCTTGTTTGGGTCCTGTGCCACTTTATTTTTCTCTCTGATATTTGTCTCCAAATAGAACCATCAGAAAGAGCTCAAGGGTGGAATTTCAATGCCGGGCCTAGCACTTGGCAACTTCAAGGACCCTCACTGTTCCTCCTGCATGGCCTCCTCTCCCATCACAAGCAGTTCAAAGGGTCAACAGGAGTAAGCAGTGCTAGCAGAAGCCTTGGCACACTGCATAGCCACCATCCATTCCTGCCACCACTCTTCCCAGAGGGAGAAAAGAGGTACCTAGGTCCCTAGGAGGCAAGATGGGGCATTAGGCATCAGAAAGCAAGGCAGATACACTTAGGGAGAACCAGCAGAAAGGGAACTTCAAATGGTTTTCATACGCAGGATCTGGAGGCACACACACTATCAATGCAGCTCCTCCTAGGCACCTCAGCATCCAAGGTCCTTCTCCTGAAATGGAACCAAGGTTCTTCTTATCAACCAACCTCTGTGTAACTCTGATGAGCTGTCTTGCCTTCTCAGAGCCCCAGAATCCAGCTCCTGGATCCATCTCCAATCAGTGGTCCCTGTCACTCAACTATCTGAGACTGCTAACAATTTGTGCAAATCTATTTGACATGAAGCAAAAGTCTCCACTGGATGCGACATCTTCTCTGTCTTATGGAGGAGCTTTCTGCCTACCTGCTTCCTGGAGGTGACAGAGGAAGAAGAGGAGGAGGAGAAGGGGAAGAGGAGGAGGAGGAGGAAAGACAGGCCACAAATTGCCTAGAAGATGGTCCTGAATTTGGGCATAATGAGAAACCATAATTCCCTCACAACTACGACTACCAGAAAATCCTGTGTCCCATGATCTGAAAACTTCTCATTATACGAACTTGGCAGTTTTTAAATCTGGGTTACTATTTTCCTTTCCTTTGGAAATTCTCCCAGTCTCGGGCTGCTATAAATTGGCCTGAGCAGTGTAATTTCAGTCAACAGAGGCCTTGCCGTATGATGCCTGCTGCTCTATAAGCACTGGCCATGGCACACCTTGGATTTAGCATGGTCTGGCTTCTTGATGCAGTAGGCACAGGGCAGTTTGGATAGCTAGGAAGTCTTCTATCCACGTTCCCCCACACACACATTTTTTCCCCTTTAACAAAAGTTTCTTCTCAAAGTTTCACTTTAAATATAAAATATGTCCTTGTGAAAGCCGTTACAAATGTCACTACTTTAACCGGCCCAAATTTATGATGACATTGAATTTTAATGCAGCCATAAATGTCCAGTGTAATGGTGATATATGCTCCCCAATAAATTGTTATGGAGAAATATAAAAATAAGTGTAAGATAAAAGATTGTGTATAAAATATGTTTTTACATCTCCTTTAATGATTAAAAATCATACAAACTCGATATTCTAAATCACTGGGAACTGCCACGGTGCTCTGAGAACACTTCTCTCGCAAAAGCCTCCTGAAGGCTGAGCTGAGAAAGCTTGTGGTCAGAAATCACACCCGCTTTAATGAGGACATTTAGGATGAGTTTTATGTTGACATGGGGGGAATTAATTAGTATTAAAGAAGACAGAAAAGTTGTAGTCAGACCCCTGTGCCTCAGGGGAAGCCCCCCTCCAGCAAACGACAGCACTGAGGGGCTGATGGCCTGGTGACTTCTACAACTGCCTTGAGGGTGACCCTGCCACTCCATGGTGTCTTGAGTGACTGACCAGCTCCAAGGACAGAAGAGGAGACAGAACAAACAGGAGGAGGTGAGGCAACACACTAGTAATGGGAGAAGATGCACTCAAACTGGCCACAGAGGACTCTGGGCTGTTGACCCGTGCCCACTTACTGTGTCACTGTGGACAAGCTACTCCGCTTTCCAAGCTTCTGTTTCTCTTTTTACAAATGTCACCAGTCTTCATCTATAAAGTGATAACAGGACCAAGACAGGGACAATTTTTCCTTCTTAATCCATGTCCCATTTGAATATTTCTTCACCACTCAAGTATTCGTTTATGCCAACACTTGCCACGGACTGGACGTGAAATGTCCCCTCCAGGCTCACGTGTTTGAGTGCTCAGTCCCTGATAGGTGTTACTGCTTGGAGAAATTCAAGAGCTGAAATCTCACTGGAAGAAGTGAGTCATTGAGGGGTGGGGGAAGCCTTGAGAGTTATGCAGTGCCTCCACTTCCTGCCCAAATTCTACTTTCTGTTCTGCTAAGATGTGAACAAGAAGCAACTCCCAAAGCTACTTCTGTGGAACTCAGTCCTGCCATGCCTTTCCCATTGTGACTCTCTGGGTCCCCTTAAACCACAAGTGAAATTAAATCCTTCATTACATCAGTCCAGTGTTCTGTCAGAGAACAGGAACACAAATACATACCTGATTCATGATGCCACCCCTCACTCTAGACTAGTGACTTCTTTAGCCACTGGTCCCTGGTCAGTGGCAGACATGACACTCATCAGTTCCAATGACAAGGTATAACACTGCAACTCTGGGGACAAGAAATGGTCTCTACTGCTAAGCTACACCCTGGTCCTGTGTAAACACAGCTTTGTGTCACCATGGCAACCTGAGAGCAGTGCCAAGAAATTAAAAGCCCAAGCAGGAAATCATAACAAAAGATAGATCCCAAACATTGCCTGAGTCCCTAGATGCAAGCATGCCTGAAGCTAAAATCTTCAGAGCATGAGCTCTCAGTGTCTCATGGTTAGCATCATTCTGGGTTTTGTTTTCAGTCACTGATAACTGAATGTGTCCTAAACATTAGCGTGGCTCCGGGGTTTGCTGCAAGCCCAGGGTAGTCTACAGAATGTGATTCCTGTACTGTTTTAGTTAATAATGATTGCCAGTCTCACCGGAGAAAAGCATCTGGGCATGCCTGAGAGGGAGTTCATTGACTGGACTGATTGAGGTGGGATGAATGACCCTAAATGTGGGCAGTGCCATCCCATAATCTGCAGTCCTGGACTGAATACAAAGGAGAGAGAGACTGCGCACCAGCATTTACCTCTCTCTGCTTGCTCACTGTGAATACATGGGATCAGCTGCCACATATCCTGCCACTCCGTCTTTCCTGCCAAAGGAAACCCTTCCATCCCATATTCTGTTGCAGGAATGAAACAGGCAACTCATACACACAGTCAGCAACAAAAACCCCACAGTAAGTACTGACTGATACTGTTGCCACTGTAATCATGAGTATCTGTGCCTATCCAGTCATGTACCTGGGGATCTGGGTTGTATCTGTTCTACCTACATCCCAAGACTGGGCCACGTTTGCTGACCTTTCCCTGGCTGGCCTCTCATTACTTCTGATTTATTGCCAGTGTACGTGATGGATACTGGAACTGGCCCTGGCTCCCAGAAGAAGCCCAGATTCTGAATCCAGAATTCTCAACATGTTTGCTTCCTCCACTGGCTCCCTGTGGCCACCCTGCCCTCTCTATCCCCAGGATATGGCTCCATTGCCAACAAGTTCCAAGCTTCTGTTTGCTATGGAAAAATACCAAGTTCACCAAGAGCTGCTCATACCATCAACCCCCACTCCCCTGCAGCTTGCCACACTTGCTCCCTCCCAGGGCTTGGCAGCCACTCTGCCTCCTCCTACCTCCTCTGCCCTAGCTGGGGACATCATCCATTTAATTTTTTTCACTATTTTTATCTTTTTGATGTCCAAAGCTTCTGCTTGGAAACCTGAAATGAAGTGTGCTAAAATGGGGTCTAACCTAGGACAGTGACTCCCCTGTCTGTCCTCTAGCCATCTAGTAAAAAGGTCACATGTCCCAGCCCCATGTACCCTCCCTAAAGGCCTAGGGATCTTCCATTTTCAATCTTACTATGAACAACAAATTCCATTTCAGAGGTTCTCTTAATTCTGGCTGTGTGTTTTAGAATGTTCTCCAGTTTTCATTTCTTCTGTTCTAGCATTTCCCCCTTTCCCTACATATCTCAGGATAAAGATCCAATAAAATCACTCACAGATGGTCCTATTGCCCCCACCTGAATTCCCCTGCCTTCCTCTCTCTGTATAATTTGTCTCCTGTTGTTCCCACTTCCCCTCTGCTAGGCTGCAGGCTCCTCCCCTCTCATGACCACCGTACCACAACCTACAGGACCAGGTTAGAGTATCCACTCTGAGCTAAACACATATGTGTGTTGAATATGGAATATTTGACCAGGACCAGCCTCCAAGTCCAAACTGGATACATTTTTCCATTCATTCATGTCTTATTTTTAACTTTAAGATTTATTTTATTTAATTGTGTATGTGTGCTCATGTATGCCCATGCTTGCACATACCCCCCCCCACACACACATGCACACAGAGGCCAAAAGAGGACACTGAACTCCCTGGCTAGACTTGCAGGTGGCTATGTGGCACCCAACATGGGTGCTGGGAACTGAACTCAGGTTTTCTGGAAGCGCAGCAAGTACTTTGACCATTGAGTCATTGTTCTGGACCCTTCTTTTCTCTTTCTTTGGCCACATAAGTGTTATATGGTTTCATTAAGCAAAAGAGACCTATTCATTCAACAAGGACGAACATGTCCTTCAACCATGACAGACCATGGGCACGGTAAGAGAGGGCTCCCAGAGAACATTATCAAAGGACTTCCTGCACTTGGGGTTCAGGCAGGGCCATCTTATGCAGCTGCACTGGGCCCTGAGTATGAGCAGTAAAGTGACAGTCTGTCCAAAAGCACACACAGAAATCCAGGCTTATTTTAAGTGTCTCTTCCCGCTTGCTTTCTGCTTGGACAGTGTCTCCCGCAGTCAAGATCAGACAACTAGTTCCAGAAGAGGCAAGGAGTTGAATTTCACTGGGCAGAGCAGGGGTTGTACAGAGTCACCCAGAAATCTTGACTGGTATGCTGTGTATCCCACCCGAAATTCACACACCCTAGTCAGAAATCTGCAGTTAAACTAGCAGCAAGAGAACGTGCTATGTATTTCCTTTAGATTACAAAGCAACTCTGTAGAGATCAATTCACACACTGTGTGTGTCATTCACTTGCAGTGTCCTGGGCCATGGATTCTAGCTTGTTAGGAATCACGTAAGCATGACTTCAGTCTCCATCACCGCAGAAGGGGTGTGTGGAAGGGGTGTCGGGGGCAGGGGACAATGGGCAGGAGAGTGCAATGCCTTTCGTTTCCTGGGAAGTACAGACTCTCTAACACACAAAGAACAGGCAAAGAGTTTGCTCCATGTGGGCAGGAGAGGGCAGGACACAGGAAGGAGTAGGCAAAGCTGGGTGGGGAGATTTTCTTTGGAGACTGCTTCTTATGTTGTTTTATTGGTTTTTGATTTTGGAGACAGGGTTTCTCTGTGTAACAGCCCTGGTGGTCCTGGGACTCACTCTGTAGACCAGGCTGGGGAGCTAGAAAACATTATTTTGAGTGAGGTAACCCAGACAGAGAAATTCACTCATAGGTGGTTTTTAAACATAAAGCAAAGAAAACCAGCCTACAAACC
>LOJH01066551.1:0-10329 GCA_001685095.1 Ellobius talpinus | reverse complement strand
CATTGGTATGGATCTTGGTCTATTGATACAAATTTAAGGTCAATTTTGTTACATGTATATTTCTGCTCTTTATTAAGATACTGTGTTTGTGCGGCTCATTTAAAAATGTAATATAGTTAAGAAATATAGATAGTCATCTATAATAGTAAAGTTTGTAGTTATGTTGGTTAGGTTTTCTAGATGTACAAAGACATATTTCAGTTAGATAATCTTCAACACTTCAAAGACTACAGAATATGGCATTTAAATGTTTTAAGAACTTAGGACTTTACATGACAGTGAGACACATCTGCTCCTGGCAGCACCAAACTATTACAAGAGGATAATAACCATCAAAGAGGCTCCTTATGGAGTTTGATAGCCATTTGGGCAAGAAACTGTTCTTGCCTGGACTTCTTGAGGTTATGCTGTATGAACTGGACATGCAGGACCCACACACAAATGACTGCAGAAGTTGCTTAAAGAAGATGAGTCAATCTATCAGGGTTCCTGCTTCATAAAAAAAGTTTGCCAGACATTCTTCAGGACACAGAAGAAAGTGACTTACAAAATACCAATATAGGTGGAACTGTCTTTGAAATTTCCTGCTTCATAAAAAAAGTCTGCTAGATACTATAGGCCTGTAGGCTGAAGATGAATGCCTATAAGAATGTTACAGAAGAATTGGGTGGTCATCCAGGCAGTGAGCTATCTCTGTCATTTCTAGACTTTTGGAAGTCGCTTACAATGCACCTCCTGTTAACTTAGGTAATACTATATTCTTCTGGAGTCTTTGATGGAGTTGAAGAATATATAGTTATAATTATTGTTTTCCTTAGCTATGATAAAAGATAAAGGAGATATAAATATAGTAACTGTAATTCTTGTTGGGTACCTGTTTTATTATATGTAATTTTACTATGTTAAAGTTAAAACCTTATTTTTATTTAGACAGAAAAGGGGAGGTGAAGTGGGATTCCCGTCTGTATATGTGTTGTTTTTATTGGTTAATGAATAAAGAAGCTATTTTGGTCTGTGATAGAGTAGAATAGAGCTAGACGGGAAAACTAAACTGAATGCTGGGAGAAAGTAGGCAGAGTCAGAGGGACGCCATGTAGCCACAACAAGAGACAGACACATTGGAACCTTGCCAGTAAACCACAAACCTTGTGGTAAAATATAAAATAATAGAAATAGGTTAATTTAAGATGTAAGAGCTAGCTAGCAATATGCTTAAGTGATTGACTAAGCAGTGTTTTAATTAATACAGTTTCTGTGTGATTATTTTGGGTCTGGGTGGCTGGGAAATGAATGAGCAGCCTGCACCAACACTAGACTATATCTGGAATTAGGTAAAATCCAAATGGAGGGCATACCAGTGAGAAATTTATTCTTAATTTGAAGTAGGAAGGTCCACTTCTAATCTGGATCTTGAGGTGAGAAGGCTCATGCCTTTAATCTATCTATACGACACCTTCTGCTCTTGAGGTAGGAAGACTGTCTTACATGGGCATTAAGTTAGACATTTGCATACAAACCATGATGTTTCCAATGAATACTTAGTCCCTACTTAGTAGAAACTAAGGATGAGGAAGTGTGATCCTGCTGGAAGAGGTGTGTGTGTGTGCATGCTTGCATGTGCGTGTATACATGTGTGCATGTTTGTGCATGTGTGTGCACTGTGTGTGAGTGTGCATGTGTGTGTGCATGTGTGTGAGACACAGAGAGATTAGAGAGAAATAGAAAGAGACAGTCATTCTATAAGTTCTATTACTCTGTAGAACCCTAATACAGAGGGACACCAACTTTTTTTGGTTGATTAAAGTTTCAACCATAAGCAAGTTTTCCCTACAAATTAAAACATAAATCAACCAAGTTAAATGTTTCCTCTGAGGTTGTATAAAATTAGGAACTCATGAAGTACAGTTAGAATACTTGTTTTCTCTAAACATTAAACTTTGTCACATAAAATGTCAAGATATTCACTTATACATGTGTCTTGGTTACTTCCCTATTACAGTAAAGAGACGCCATAACCAAGGAAATTTCTAGGAGAAAGCATTTAATGGAGGCACACATTTTCAGAGGGTTAGAGTCCATGACCATCTCAACAGCGGGCAGGCAGGCATAGTGCTTAAGCAGTTGTTGAGACCTTAGGACTAATCCACAAGCAGGAGATAGAGAGAAACTGGACCTGCCACAGGCTGCTGAAACCTTAAAGCCCCACCCCACCCCACCATGACATACTCAGACTGGCCCTGGCATGGGCTTCTGAAACCTTAGAACCTACTCCCCCTGACTCACCTCTTCCAACAAGGCCACACCTCCTCACCCTTCTTAAAACACTTACACTAAGTAGCGTCCAAGTATTCATTGAAAGAGTCATAGCATGTATGCAAATGTATTTATGAAAGCAAACATTTTGCATCACTTAATACTGATGTTAGGTATTCTTCCCAGCTCAGGAGCTACCTCATTTCTTTTTCACACACTCATGAATTCCTCTTTAATGGTGACTAACAACCATTTACACTCACCCTATCCTCATCCACACTATGCCTTGCATTGAGTAGCCTTTTATTCTTTCTTTTGTTCAATGAATAAGATCCTGACATTTTCTTGAGAGCTTGTTTTGGAGGTTCTAGCAGGGAAGTGCAGACTGGTCCTCCTCTATTCCCGGAAGGTCATCCCCTTCAACTGTGCATGCAGCTTCGGGAGGGACGCACATGGAGAGGTGAGGTATTTCTAGCTAGTTCTTACATCTTGATTAACCCATTTCTATTAATCAATGTATTGCCATGAGGCTGTGACTTACCGGAAAGGTTGCAGGTCCTTCTCCTTTGGCTGCTACATGGCATCTCCTTGACTCTGCCTTCTTTATATCTCTGTTCAGATTTCCCACCTGGCTTTACTCTGCTAAGCCATTGACCCGAAACAGCTTCTTTATTAACAAATGGTAGTAAAACATATTCACAGCATACAGAGGGGAATCCCACATCATCTGAGAGGGATTTTTTGTTTGTTTGTTTGTTTTGTTTTGTTTTGAATGAATACACTCAGTTTGTAAAATAAGACTAGTCTACTTTCTTGGGGGAATTCCATGTCCTATCTGTTCTCAGTCAGAGCATATCACCCTCCTGTTCTAAGTCAAAGAAGTTAGCTTTTCCCTCAATTATGGTGTGATGGTGAACTCTTGACCATCCTCGGTCAACATAATAAACTAGCTTCAGGTGAGAAAACTGGAACAGAGGACTGCACAGCAAATGGTCCCAGTACCTGAAAAGCACATTAAAGGCCATGAACAGATAGCGTAGGAAAAGAAAGCTGTGGATGGAAAGAGCAAGGGAAACAGAAGTAACAAAATCTCCCTCTTGGAAACCAAACCACTTGGCAATCAGCTCTGTCACTGAGAGCACTGAGAGCGTAGACCGACCAGCTTCTGCTTTTCTCACAGGAAGGAGCAGCTGTTCCATACAGTCACATTATCTGATATTTCACAAATGGGTTCTTGAATAAATGCTGCCAATATAACAGGAAACCATGGGTCTTTGTGTTTTTACTCAGTTTAAAAAGTGGAAAAATCAAACTTTGCTAAAGTTACTAGTTAGAAGCTACTTCCCTGTCACCTGGTACATGAGGGGTACCAGGATATCACAGAGAGGTGAAAGAGGAGAGCTTCAGAACTTTACAAAGGATTACCTTACAATGTAATAATTTTTGCACTAACTTTAACATATAACTTTGCTGTATGTAGCAATCTTGGTTGGTAATTATTTACTGTCATTTCTTATAATATCTCATTCCATGATTTCCAGGCTTTTAGGATTGTAGATAGGATCTGTGATAAAATCTGGTGTTGCCGTAATAGTAAGTCAATATTTTCCCTTATGTATTTTAATGTTGTTTCTTCACTTTGAATTTTTGATATCTTGACTAATATATCAAAAGAAGTTTCTCTGGTCGTGTGTATCTGGGGTCTTAAATGCCTACTGTGTTTTAATATCTAAATCTTTATACAGATTTGAGAGATTTTTCTGCTTATTTTATTAAATATATCCTCTGTGTTTTTTCTTTAATCTTACCTCCTTCATCAACTATTTGGGCTCTTGGTTTTGTCTCTTGGGTGTTGTGTGCATGCTGGCTCATCACTTTTTCTTTACAAATACATGAGTGCACTGCTTCTCCTACTTTGACTTCGCCCCAGCATTCGTCCAGTACTTGGCCTACTCTATTTATGCTTCCCGCCAAGTTTCATTTCCAAGGTTTCTATGATTTTTCCCCTAATTCAATTTCCTTGTAGAATTTATTTTCCTTGTGGAGGTTTTGTCCACATTGCTGATTCTCTCGTCTATTTTGTTGACTGTCTCCTTCATGTTGTTGGCTTTCCTACCCTGGTCATTGCAGGTAGTTTCCTGACATTGCTCAACAGCTCATTTGTGTCCTCTTTGAGGTCACTGGTCATCTTTACTAGGAGTGTTTGGGATCTTTGTTTGGCATTGTCCTTGTTTCTATATCGCTGACCTCTGCAGTCGGCGGGTTCTTTGGGAAGAGTCACGACGCTATCTTCCTTTTCGTGTTTCCTGTACTTCTGTAGGATCTATGACCTTGGCAGTTGTTTCCAGTTTTATGTGGATATGGTCCTTAGTGACCACACTGCTTTTGGAGGCTTAATCCCCAGTAGCACTCAGACTAGATGAAAAAAAAAAACTCCAAAACAATTTAAATGTACAAGATATAAAGTTATATTTAAAATCTCCTAAATATCTAAATATCACTAGTGTTTCATCATTACCATGAAGCATGTGAAAAAAACTAATGTAAGACATTCTAAAAATTATGTTGAATTAGTAAAGAAAAGGACAAAGAAGGGAAATTTTTTTCTAGACTCTGATTTTGACTAATGCTCTAAGACCTCCAAGTTAAAATACTTTATTAAGTGACCAGAAATTATATTAGAAGCAGTTTAAATCACAAACGAACTCTTGGTTTTATTTGTAAATTGGATGTGTTTGTTTAATCACACAACTAAATTTCTTTTCCAAAGAAATTTAAGGTAATACACCAAAAAAATATAAAATCAACACAAAATGAAAAAAGTTATGAAAAATGAATAAAATTACTTGTAAACTTTTCGCCTGTGTTAGCTAACATGACTTCCATTATGTATGTGTGTGTATTACAGTTTGTCTCCTGTCTTTCTGTCTGTACATATCAAGGCTTCGTGACAATGAGGATGATAGTTGTCTTGTTCATATGAAAGGTACCTGAGACATAGTAAATGTTTAATATGATTTTTTTCAAAGAAAGAAGTATGGGCTATCATTAGCCATGTGACTTTCTCACCACTAGAACCCTAGAAAATGTGCCGAGCTGAAACAGTTTATTTCTCAGCCGACAGGACTACCCAATGGGACATGAATGCAAAGCTCAGGACCTTAGCAAAGCCCTGTATGCCCTGTTGTGACTTCTCCTGTATACAGTGGCAAGAGCTGCAGAAACTGACCTTGAATAGTGATTGGGGAGCCAGGGAAGCTCAGAAAGTTGAGAGGAGAGCCAGGGAAGCTCAGAAAGGTGAGTGCAGAGCCAAGGAAGCTCAGAAAGGTGAGAAGAGAGCCAGGGAAGCTCAGAAAGGTGAGAGGAGAGCCAGGGAAGCTCAGAAACTGTTACTGACATCCTCGCCCCTAAAATGCCAGCAATTGGTTCTCTCTGGCTTTCTAACCTCATACCAAGCCACAGTGAGGTAAGGAGTGAACAATCTCCCCCAGGATAGCTTGTCCAACATTGAGTTTGAAATCAAGTTCTTCCTAATTGATGAAATTCTTAGAAGGTAACTATCAGTACTGATCTCCCTTTTTTTCTAACACTGAGACACATTCTCCCTCTCCCATCTCCGTAAACTCCTTTGGTTGCAAAACTCCACAATTAGCACCTCACTGTATACTGTCAAACTATTCAACTGTAAGTAAGTAAAGTGGCCTAAGATTCCCTCCTCTGAACTCTACCAATCTATTAGATTTACTTGTTTGCACTGATCAATTTAGAGCTTAACTTTGAAGTTTTTCAATGACTATTTGATACATGTGTATTACCTGTGGCCAACTAAATCATAAGTACTTTAAATGTAAAGAAGAAAAAATGTAAAGAACGTAATTTTATAGCTCTTTTATGTATTTTTAGCAGTGGTCTTATCATTCCCTAGAATGTTCTAGGGCTCAGTGCTTTAACTTCAATGGCATAACTGACAAACATGTGAAAGATGACAGGGAAAAACTCTTAAAATGAGAACAAATGAAAGAAAATGGAGAAGACACTTGTTTGCAAACTAAGGAAGTGGTCTTTGGAGATGGACTGGGCTCCTCCACTCTCTACCCATGCAGAAATATAACTTAAGAGATTTAGTTAGCTTCCCTTAGGTTCAGTATTCTCATTTGTAAGAGGAATTAGTAATAGTACTCATTCATATATTGCTGTAAGCATTAATATGTGTGTTGATAATTTAAGACTGTATGATGAGCATTAAATAATTATGAAAATTTTATTTGGGCTTTCTATCATTTATTGGATAAACACACTATTAAAAGTTTGAGAAATATGTCTCAGAAAGTAAGAAGCACTGAGTTTGCCCAGAAAAAAAGGGGGTCAGGGATGATGCACCACATAGGAGCTACCTCAACAGCCCAGATGGAAGGTAACCAAGATAAGAGGTTTGCTTGTGCAGATCCTGTCCATCATTCCCAGAAGTGTATGCTGGTGTTATTCTGGACCTCACACCTATTTCACTTAGGTCTGACTAGTCAGGCAAAGAAATTGTTTCTCTGGAAGTCATTTGTAAATTCTTCATCTCTTCTCTCAGTTATGAAAACCTAAGAGCTAGAACTAATGTGTATTTTTATTTCTTAATGATCTTATGTTGATGCTAAAGGTTTTCAGGAAAAGAGGGAGATGGGAAATAGGTGTTGATGAGCAAAGTCATCATGGCTTCAAGATTTAATGAGGATGTTTTGGATATTCTATCCTCTCACTCTTTGTGGGAAGCCTACATTTTTATTTTAAAGAGATGATATTCCTCAATACACCCTGAATTCCATTCACTTGTAGACAAAAAGAATAAGGAATTTAAAATTTATGCTACATACTATGACATTCCTTCCTCCCAACCCACTCATATACCATGAAGTCAAATGCTAACACTCCTTAGAATCTAATGATTTTGTAGCCTATTAAACATCTAGATTTGTTTAAACACAAGAAGCTAGTAGGGTAAAAGCTCCAATAGCTAAGCTTAAATAAAAATAGGGTGCAAAAAAACCCAGCATCCTGAGAGGAAAATTCTACACTCTAATCTTCATGGCACCAAATAAAGACCACTGGCTATATCCCTGGAATAGAAGTTGACAGACTTTTCCTTTAAAGGTTCAGGTAACAAGTGGTTTCAAATTTTCTGGCATAGGGTTTTTGTTCAGCTCAATTCTGTTGTAGAGTTGTACAAAGGAGCTACAGAAAGCACACAATGGGCAAGCAAGTCGGCACGGCTGTGGTTTTTTGAAGCTTTCTTTCTATAAACAGGTTGTAGGCAATATTTGGCACACTCTGTAGCTTTCCAATCCTGACATTACAGCAACCAGCTGCTCCATCACAGATTGACTGGACATATCACATTTATTCATCCTAGGGCATAGCCTGATGGAGCATGCAACATTCCCACAAGTTACAATAAGAAAAAAAAACAAATATTATTCTAACTTACAACATACTGGCCATCACTGCTCATACAGCTTACTCAATCATGAGGGGCTTCCTAGTATAACTATACAATGCCTAGAATCTAGTCAATACCATCAGTGACTACCAGACTTATTTTAAATTGAAGATTTTCTTAGGGAAACTTTTGTTGCATTCAAACAAGTTTCCTGTGTGCAGCGCTGTCAAATTGTAGCCTAGCAAGTTAAACTTCTCGACATTTCAGTTGATCTAATCAATCATTCTAGAGAGATAATGTTGAAAGACTCATGATCTCTCAAAAGACTTGCTCTTCTGTGAGAAATTCATTTGGCATATTTCAGTTTATATAACATTAATAAAAAGGAAGTGATAGAAGTGAAAATAAGTGAATGAAAACACCTGACGGCCAGACTGACAGATTTCCATCATGGAAAGGGTACAAAATAACTTAGGCATGCAAATGTACTTTAATTATTGATTTGTATTATATTTCTTAGTAAAATTTAATATTTCCCTATCATCTAAACTTCATATCCAAGATGATACCTTTTATCAACTAGATTTGTCTTTTCTATTGTCTTTTGAAAAATAATTATTAGCTTCATTCTAAAAACTCTAAGATTACTTAAATCATATAAAGTTATGTTCATTTTTGAAAGACCTGCAGGTTTCCTAGAAGTCTCAGCTACTGTTAAACTGTGTGGGCAACATATTCCATCACTAGACCGCCTACCTCCTGACATGCATTCTGCTATCAGTAACATTCCAAGAAATGATGTCCTTGTGAAAGGATGGATCTGTAAGAAAGGAGAGAGACCTTGGATATAATTATTCAAACTACTCATTTCTCACAGAGAAAAGCAGGTGGCCATGTGGGCAGAGGGTAAACTCTGTTCACTTGGAAAAAAACACATTGATATTACCGAATTACTTTATATTTGTAAAAGTCTTCTGTTTTTATAATAAACTACAGAATATAAGTTTGCATTTCAAAGAGAGATGCAAAGGTAACAAAGTAAGGAAGAATTTGGGGGGAATAAATAATTAAAAGGCAGTATGGCATTATATCCCCTCATACTT
This sequence comes from Ellobius talpinus, assembly GCA_001685095.1. Lineage (NCBI taxonomy): Eukaryota > Metazoa > Chordata > Mammalia > Rodentia > Cricetidae > Ellobius > Ellobius talpinus. Next base: position 1,548 of record LOJH01066551.1, on the reverse strand, counting down.
ACTGATGGGGTTATGGTACAATTAGGACCATTATTTATGCTACAATTTCTCAAACAAGAGTTTCCCACTTTCATGTGATTGTGTCAAACTCAAACCTGATTTTTTCATACCCACAAAGAAATTTCAAGCTTCCTGACAGTTATTATTGTTATAATCATCATTTCATTAAATTTAATAACATTCTGACTTTGATTTGCATATATCAAATAGTTTTCAGTTTGCCTTCAGGCACCCGTTTAAGCTGGACAATGTATCAATGAAGTAGAAACACAGAAAATAAATAACTTAAGTTAGAAGAACAGGATTGCCTAGATTCTTGGAATACACTCATTTTTCAATAAGTTTCACTGAATTAACCCAAAATATGAAATTGCAGCAGTCAATTCTATATAATATCTCATTCTCTTAATATAAACACACACATGCACATGAACACCTTTTTAGATAGCTGAGGGGAACAACGTGAAAAGAAGAGAGAGTAATCCACCCAGGAGCTGAAGGAGAGCTGTGTGCTTACCTCACAAGCATGAGTTTGTAAATTCCATTTCTATATCTGAGTTCCATCGCCAGAATCTGCATAAAAACGCCTCCTGGCATGGTAACACAAGCTTGTAACTGATCACAGTGATGATAAAAATAGAAGAAATTCCTGGGTTTGCCAGCTTGACAGTCTAGCCTAACTGGTGAGATACAGGACAATGAGAGACTCTGTCCGAAAGAGATACACAACTGTTTCTAAGGATGATACTCAAAGCTGTCCTGTGGCCTCCATGAGCATGTGCTCCTGGTACACACATGCACATGGACACACATGCACACATGAAAATATATAAAAAACAGTCTGTCCACGTTTTCAGCGGTACTATACGAACATTTTAAATTACATTAAACAGTGAACCATTTAAGTGTGCTTTGAAATATGTGGCTTTTTTTTATTTAAGTAGCACCTGGTTTAAATAGCACTTTAAATTTTCATGGGTTTTTAAATGTATTTAGGAAATTTTACTTTTCAATATGTGGTTTTTCTGTTCCATGCCAGCTTAGAGAGCTCCGAGTATATATTACATCCTCACCTCCAGTTTGGAGAGCTCTGAGTATATATTACATCCTCACCTCCAGTTTGGAGAGCTCTGAGTATATATTACAATCTCACCTTCAGCCACAAACTGTGTGTCTCTTATACACATCAGCCTTCTGAATCATGGAGAAGGAAGGATCTCCCATTACAACAGAAAGTCTCGGGATATTTTTTTTCTTTGTGATTTTCTCAAAACAAAACAAAACCTTAATTTAAGAGAGAAAAATGGAAATAAAATATAAAAACTTCCTAGGAGACATATTTGATAGTGATCATTACCAACTTTTAAACTTGGTTAATGATAGTATGTGTGGTAAACCAATTTTACTCAGACTTGTGCTTTTGTTTGGTAGGGGAAGCAAACCATTTTATAGAGACAGAATGCCACATAGCAGCTAGCATTGGACTCATTGCAAAATTCATTCATTTTCTTAAGGAACACAGTTAGAAGCTAGGCATGATAATGTATG
>LOJH01066550.1:0-10329 GCA_001685095.1 Ellobius talpinus | reverse complement strand
AGGGGAGCCTGGGTGCAAGCTGGGATGGGATAGGAAGAGAGAGGTAGTAGCCGGGGAGAGAAGCCCCTGCAGAATGATCAGAGAGTTTAGGGGGTTGAGGAATGTATGTGCTCCCTTTCTGGGGCTTCTGCCAGCTGGTCAGGAACACACTCACTCCTCTGATGGATCTTCTGGTACAGGATCAGGGACCCTTGCTGACCAGGGACCTCACAAACAGAAGGCCCTTATTAGAATTTAAAGCTTAGTAAATATTCCCTTTCCCTCTTAGTGTTGCCTAAGCCACAACCCCTGGCCACAAAGAAGCTGACAGTGTCACTCAGGACAGTTCTTATCTCCTTAATGGTCCTGAGAAATTATAGCTCTGCAACTTTGTGATTACCAGAATTGTCTTTCTGTGTATATATAAACTGGAAACTTTGCAACATGGCAGAACAATAAAGAAACTGGCACAAAGAAACAAGGAGTAAGAGAGTTTGTTTGTCCATTGTCCTCAGACCCTTTGAGCTTTACGCTGGCTACAGCCTTTCTTCTGATACTGGTACTCAATTGTCCCTGATAGAAAAGGAGGTTTACCAAGCCTGGCAATGAGAATTTTGCTAGAAATTCTGTGCTTTTTGTTTGTTTGTCTTGTTTTGAGGAGAACATTGTATTTTCAAATGGGGTAATGTATACATACACATATACATACACACATATACACATATGTTATATATATATATATATGAACTCATATTAAAGCTTGATTTTTCTGTAACTTCTTTGTAACCTTTGATAGTAACCTTCACTCCTTTTGCATAACAAGAAAGCAACAAAACATTCTGCTTCTTAAAATCATTTTTATCACTTGAGGAACCAGAGTATTATGTCCACCATGAAAGAATCTTTAAATTTTCTAAAATGGTAATACATACTATGAAAATAAGCACCTTGCTTATATGTTTAAAATTCATAAGTAGAAAAAAACAATGACTAAGTACAATCATTTTCCCTTCTTATGTACTCTATGACAAGGCCAATTGAAATATAATCTAGAAAGATTCTCAAATTCTTGTGACACATTGTTGATATATTTGTCATGAGACCAGTGGGACATAGAAATATCCACTTTATCACCTGCTTCTCCAGGGTACTCCTGCAGTGTGCTTCAGCAGTTTAAATAATAGAAATGGCAATCAAAGAAATTGGCAAGGCACATTTTATGCATGACAATTGAAATGATGGATGGCATTCCAGTACTTACACTTATTTAATCCCACATTTCATATTAAAGCATGCAACACTACATTAGAAAAAAATATAGAAATCAAAGCAAAACACTACCTTAAGAGCTAGCTCTAACACCAGCCTGCCAGTCATAATCCACCCATTAGTACAATAGTAAACCACATAAGATTGGCTTAGGAATATCTAGGGAGAAATGCTGCTACTATTTCTATCATACCCAGAAATTAACCTTCATTATTATTTATTTTCTGATGTTATTTTTCTTATGAAAATAAAATATAAAAACAAACATAATGCTCTCTTTGGCATCACTAATGGCCTTTTAAATTTATTGAGATAGGTCCAGACTCCTTTTCTTCCACTGTGATTTAATTGGAACAAAACATATGAACTACTGAGTGAGTACTTATTTATCTTAGACACTATATGAGTGTAGAATTGCTGACTCTAGAGCCCCTGTGTTATTACGGTCTTTCAATATGGTCTATTAAGTATTTGTAATGAAATGCTTTCTACTGTAGCTGATGTTTGGTCCCACTTTAATTCTCTTTGATGTTGCTAGCAAATAGCTCTGTAAACTATTTTCTGTCTCTCTTGAATTTTCCTCTACCTTGATTCCAAGGAACTGTATTTTTCTGCTTCATTGTGTTGTGCTTTGTTTGTGTGATTCATCTGCCCTTCTTCTCCCACTCCAGAACGCCATCCAAGCATATATCTCTGCTTGTTTTTCAGTGTCAGTTGTCTGTTTCTTGTTCAGCTGATATTTGCATATTACATCAGATCCAGTTTTATTAACACTTGCTAGATGGACATTTTCCAAATCTGTTTCCATCAGAGCTCAATTTGACTGCTAACTAGCTTCAGTCTTGGAAAATTACTTTTTATGTCACTTGCATATTAGTTCTTTTGCTAATATCACCTGAAAATCAGTCTTGTGCTCAGCTGTGGAAAGCCACATCCTAAAGCGACTCAACACTTTGTAATTTCTTTCTTGTCGTTTCCACATCACTATGTCCTCTATCTTCAAAAAGCTTTTCTGACAATGTTGAACACATTTGGTTCTGAAACACTTGGAATTAAATTGTAAAGAGACAATTTCCATTTCTTTATTCTATGTTCTCTCATAAACACACAGTACCCAGTTGAAAACAGTATTTTTGTCTTACTGGTAACAATATTTTAATGACAGAATGATTGTGTTTGAAACTTTCCTTGGACTAGGATCTTGACATTCTCTTGTGACAGCTAACTCAAAACATGTAGCTACCAGCTCTTCAAGACAGTACTTAAATTATCATTAAGATTCAACTACAGTATGTGATATTTTAAAGTCTGAAAAAGATTATATTTCTCAGTTACATAACTAGGGCTTATCACATTGAGAAATAATTGAAACCATTCAAATTCTTTAACCATTGCTTCTGGATGAAAGAACTATTTTCACATCAGCAGTTTTATATTGGCTACATGTACAGAATGAACACACTAAAAACTAACTTAATTTGTTCAACTGCAAGAGAATTGTAAGGCTCTGCATGGTGAAATTGTATTCAAAGTTTCCTTCAATCAGGAGTTTGTCTTCATTTATAAGTCCTAAACATAACATCATCATGCATCTGACAAGGACATGCTTCTGTTTCTGCTATGCAAAAGGATATGTAACACAAAAAAATAGTTACCCCAGCAATGAATGACATCTTTTAATTATCCCACAAGGTAACATATATATGAATTTGGTAGAAAGGGAAGTAACAATATGTAGTTTTCAATGTTAAGTGCATGTATTGTCAAGATAAAACCTGTGAAAATTCTTCCAATAACAAGGTCTAATATAAAATGAAAACCAATAATTATATTATGCATATTATTTCTCATAATTTTTAAAAAAAAATATTGTTGCAGCATTCATTTGATTCCAAGAGTTGAGTTAAATGAAGGTTAAATTTTTTATGATTGCTCCTTGGCCCATTTCTATACAATTTAAGCTTCAGGAAGACAACTCTAACCAAAAAGAAGAAATGCATGTAGGGATTTTGGGTTTGATATTTAAAGCACTAACCTTTTTCTTGCTTCTTAAGAATATCACCCACAGCCTTTGTTAAGTCACTGGGCATTCAGATATTGTAACTCATACTTATAAATCATGCACAAGACGTTTAGTGAAAGTTAATTGTGAAAGCCTTTGTCTTTTTACCACCAGGAAAAGCCCTGAGAACTCTCAAAATTTTGTCTCCACTTATGTATAAAATGATTTTTATAACTAACAAGGATATTATGTTTTGTTTAAATTAAAACAGGTTGACAAAATCTTGATTGTGAGAAGTACCTCAAAAAATGAATAATTAGAGTGTAATTTTTGATTGGCATTTGTAACCAAAGTTCCTTTCAGTGTACAAAAATTATCTAAACCTGAAATAAAACCAAATCATAAATTCAGTTTTATTTTTCTTGGAAAGAGTATCATTTTCTTTACCTCAAATATTTATAATATTGACACAGTTAATGACATTATAATGACATTAAATTGAAATTAGTTTGTTTATGCCCAAAATACAAAGTGTTTATTTAGTGTACTAAACATCTTAGAGCCCCTTCTGATATTTTAAAGTTTGACAAGTGTAACTAACACTACACATGTTTATGTTGTTTAGTTTTGTTTCATTTTAAACTACATGATAGCATTAATAAAAGAAAATGCACATTCAGACAGATAGTGAAAGGCCTAGTATTATGCACTGAAAACTATGGTCTGGGGAGTTATTATTTTTTTTAATTTTTAAAGTTTTTATTCATGTTACATGAATAAAAATCAACCACAGTTTTCCCTTCTTCACTTCCTTCTGTTCCCTGTCCTCCTCTTCCACCCCCATCCACTCCTTAGAGAGGATAAGGCCTCCCATGGAGAGTCACAAAAGCCTGGCTGGACCAAGCCCTTCCCCTCTGCATCAAGACTGAATATGGTATCCAATCATAGGGAATGCGATGTGGGAAGTCCTTCTGTATATGTGTTACTTTTATTGGTTAATGAATAAAGAATCTGCTTTGGCCTGTGATAAGGCAAAATAGAGCTAGGCGGGCAAACCAAAATGAATGCTGGAAAAAAAGTAGGTGGAGTTGGTGAGACATGTAGCACCTGGAGAGATAGATGCTGGAACATTGCCCTGTAAGCCACAGCCATATGGCGATACATAGATTAATAGAAATGGGTTAATTTAAGATATAAGGGCTAGCTAACAATACATGTAAGTGATTGGTCAAGCAGTGATGTAATTAATAAAGTTTCTGAGTGATTATTTCAGGTCTGGGCAGCTGAGAAATGAACAAGCAGTCTCCGCCAACAGGAATGAACTCCAAAATGTCCAGGCACTAGGAATAAATCCTGGCCCCACTGCTAGGCATCCCACAAACAGAATGAAATACACAACTGTCACCAACATTAAGAGGGCCTAGTTTGGTCCCATGCAGGGCCCCAACTGGGTAGTTATAAGACTTTGCTTCACTTCCAGTTTGGAAATTTGGAAAGTCTAAGACACTAAAAGATAAACAAAGTATGAATTTATAGAATGCAGGAAGGAGTAGTAACGGTGAATGACACACAGTCCCAGCATAAGATTGTATCTAGTTAGAATTTAGATAAGTGGAAGCATCAAGTAGTATCTTGTAAGATATTTAGCAACCAGAAAAGAAGGCACAAGTTGATTGTATTGGGAGAAAAAAGAAGACTCCGATAAGATTTCATTTTATGCTGTTTTGCTTTGAAGGATAAGATCACCTGAGAAGGTTTGGAGTCAGAGGACAACCAATAAAATGAGACATTTTCACAAGAATAATCAATGTTGGGCCAACATCATGGAGTAACAAAACAGACTAGAACCTGTAAGCTTAAGTGGAAAATCTCACTTAAAGAAAGAATAGAGGTTGTTATACCTAAGAGGAAACTGAGGCAGTGGGTTAGCAAAGAATTTTAGGTAACTGGCATTCTGTGCCTTTGAGTTAATATCCTAGTGCACCTGTGGCACAATAGGGAGCAGCTAATAATGATAAATCTCATATATAAGAAGGAGATTGATTAGCATATTAATTCCCAATTTAAGACTACATTCAGGACATTAATTTAGCTCCATCACTTAAAACACAGAGATCAATTATCAATACTCTAAACTCACTCGTTTAAAGTATTACACTGATTTTAATATCTCAGCATTGTGCAATCATCATCAAAATATAATTTAAGCATTTTAAAACCAAGAATCAAAATTCTTAACACTGAGGACCAATTTTCTTTCAGTCCTGCTCTGTTGTTTCAGCTCTAGGAAATCTCTCATCTAATTTTAATTTTAAAGATGTGTCTATTCATCACATTTCTCATAAAATTTTGAACCAAAATGTTGTCTTGTGTTATGTCCTCATTCATTCTGTGGTTTTAAACTTTATTCATAGTATATTGATATTTCATAGTATGAATATACCACCTTTTTATTCAGCATTGGATGGACATTTAGGTTTAATCTAACATTTTTCTTTGTTGATGATTGTTGGGCCATATTATATGGGCCCATATTTCTACATTACATAGCAGTCAGACTTTCAGGCCACAGTTCACACTTGCCACACAGAAGGTGGTCACCTCACCTGTTGGGGGAGGCTGTTTGTTGGTTCGCAGCCACTTAGCCCTGAAATAATCACACAGAAACTGTATTAGTTCTAGCTTCTTTTTGGCTAACTCTTACATATTAATTTAACCTGTCTCCATTAATCTGTGTATAACCATGTGACAGTGGCTTACCGGTTTCAGCATGTCTGACTCTGGCAGTGGCTCCATGGTATCTCTCTGAATTTGCTTTTCTTTCTCCCAGCATTCATTTCCATCTCCCCTGCATACCTATGTTCTGCCCTGCCATAGGTCCAAAGCAGTTTATTTATTAATGGTAATCACAGCACACAGAGGGTGCTGCCACATCACTAGCCTTTCCAGACAAATTGACATCATCCTAAACAAAGAGTCAGGATATGCTAATGTAACTCTGATCATTTTTTTGCAAATGTGGTAGATTGGCTGGGGAAGAGGTGTTAATCCAGTCAATGTGAGAGAGCAGGCATAGTTGCAGACATGGCATATGTACTGCTAACCTGGAAACAGAATGCTAATTAACTTTCCCCTCAGTTTACCTTTTGATTTAAAAGCTGTTTGAATAATAAACGCAGGTGATCTTCAGGATTTGAATAAATGCTGAGACTCCCTCCTGTTATTGCTGTGTAAACTGTGCCTCAATTATTCCCATGCCTCTACACTGATCCAAGAGATAATTTATGTCGAGGCTGGACATATCATATGATATCATATGAATATTTTAACAAGTTTATATAGACATGTACTTTATTTCTTTTTAATAATAAACCTTAAGAGTGAACTGTAGTGTGACATGGTAACTCTCTTTAAAGGAATCTGCTATTCATTCTACAATAAATTCTTAAAGTATCATTTCATTATCTTAAAATACCAGTTTTACCTGTGTCCACCTTCAAATGTATATACAATCAATATAGAATTAATGGACTCAAACTGTACTGAATTTGCAGTTGTTGCAATCAGAAGAATAGACTGGGCAAGTGATGATCATAATTGACTCTTCTTTAGCTTAAGACCCACTGGGATGGGCCAATTACCAATTATGCGCTCCCCCCCCACACTATATACTCCTACACTGATATTCCTTTTACAGGTGCTGTTACTCCGCATTGATAGTCACAGTTTTTCCACTTGTATTTGTGTGAGTAAGCATGTGTGACTGAAAAAAAAGACAGACAAAGTGATACTGAGATAGACAGTGGGTTGCAAGAAGCAGTTTCAGACAGAAGCACAGAAGTGACAGCACCACCACATCACTTGCACCCATTGTCTAACCACAACCCTATTGTATCATGTGCATTTTTTAAGAATCTCCCTTTAGGATTTCTTAATGGCTTAAATATCTTCCAACTTTGTTCTAGCCATTATCACCTTATCCCTTTATTCACGTCTCTGTCCTTCCATTGAGAGCTAGATTTTGTCTAATGTGTACCACACATCTACCCTGCAAATTCCTTGTATGAAGTCTCTGCACTCTTCCACCTTGATAAATACTGCTCCACATATGTCCCAACATTGTTATTTCTGTTCTTATTTTGTTTTAGTAAGCAATCCACACTTTTTCTTCCCAGCTACTCCTAAGGTGTGCCATATGGGGAGAAGAACTCTCTCTTAATATTTACTGTAGCTGAGAGAAAACCATTTAAATACAGTATTATAAAGATGTCCTCTACAGAAAGATAAATACCAAACCACCTGCAAACCCTTCAGTTTACAATGGTGACCTGCCTGAATGATACAAAGTATAATGTTGCCACAAAAGTTGTGGGAGAAACCAACACAGATCTCATTTGATTTAAGGCCAACTCCATGAGATGGAAGAAATGTCTGACTCTTGAGTGACTAAAAACCTAAAACTAGATAGACTATGGATCTAAGGGAAAACCAAATACTAATGTTGCACTAAAGGAATAAAATGACTGCTAACATAACAATCTCTCTTTCTCTCTCTCTCTCTCTATATATATATATATATGTGTGTGTGTGTGTGTATGTGTGTATGTATATGTATGTGTATGTATATACACATATATGTATATATGTATAAATACACATATAGATAGATGTAGATAATTAAAGATCTATCAATCTATATATCTATACACAACATATGTATGTATATATATATATATATATACATATGTGTGTGTGAATTTATTGGAATAACTTACAGGCTGCACTTCAACAATGGTTAGCTGAATGGAAAGTCCAATAATCTAATAGTTGCTCAGTCTCACAAGGCTGGCTGTTTCTCTATAGATGCTAGAATCCCTAAGAAGTAGGTTCCAATGTCAGTGAAGTAACAGATGTGCTGACAAGATGATGGTAAAATGTGAAGAACAAATGGACCCTTTCTTCTCTGTTGTCCTTGTATAGGCTACCAGCAGAATGGTTGTAGCTTCTGGAGGACACCTCATCACCTGCCTTGCAGCTGCAGGGTATTTGGGCCCCTCCTTCCTTCCTGCCATATGATTTCTCCTGCTCCCTTCTCCCACCCCTGTTGCATATCTGGGTGCTAGAAAGGTCACCCGGGAGTGCTTTGCCCAATAAACCTGGTCATTTACTTTTAATTTGTCTTGAACTGGCTTACTGCCTTGGTGGAGAAACCTATTATCAGGGTACAAAACCATTCAGTTCATTTTTATTTTTTTTATTTTATTTTGCTATTATTCCTTAGAAAACTCTTTGTTTTTAAACTAGAGACAGGAAGGAGGTAAATCCTGGTAGGAATGAATGTGGTGAGTAACTGGAAAAAAGAGGATGGAGAAACCATAACCAGGATATATTATATAAAAAATATTTATTTTCAATAAAAGGAAAGAAAGAATGAGTAGTTATCAATCTATGTGCAACTATTTGATAGTTGCACATAGATTTTGATAGCTCTGCGCCTGTGTCAAACAAGAAATTCCTTGGGATTTTTTTATAATTTCAATGGTTAATCATAATTGTCAAGTTTATAGGATTAAGGATAGCCATGAACATCAACCTCTGAGCAAATCTGCAATGAATTTTATAAATTATGGCTCATTCGTATGGAAAGGCCTCTATAAATTGAGTCTGCTTGAAAGAATCACAGAGGCCAACTGGGCCAGTCCATATTGGGCTGATCAAAAATACTCTTGGAATAAAATAGAAAACTTTATCAATTATGACATGAAAAATGGGTATACATCTAAATTTTCCCATCGAACCTACAATGATTATTTTATTTTAACCTCTTTCATGTTTTCCCAATTTAGTTTGAATGAGGGGTATCATGAGATAGAATACACCTGGAGCAATAAATAAAAATCACTTTACAAATATTTGAACGTTCAGTTATTGCCTGGTTCCTCCTACTATGTTTAGCCCAGTGTCATCTTCTCTTTTTTCCATTTTATTTATTTTTCTCTCATGCAATACAAGCCTCCCCTCTCTCCACTTCTCACAGTCCTCATACCTCCCCTCTCCTCCAGCTCCACTGTTCCTCATCAGAAAAGAGGCGGCCTCCCAGGGATGTCAACCGAACATGGCATACCCCCTTGCTCAAAAGTGAGACTTATTTCTATTCCTTTGTCTCTTCCCATAGCAACCTTGGAACATATTGACTATGTGGCCTTCCTATTTTATGACTGTTACCTTAACATACCAAGATATATCCAGTGTGGAGAAGATGGTCAACAAATGAAGGTTAATTAAATTGATGAGGAGCATTGAAATGTGGATAAGACTGACACAAAGTTTTAAGATTTAAAGATATCACAGACAGTTACAAAATGAATAGAAATAAAATTAACAGAAGGTATGAAGCACTGTTGCTTTATTGCATGTGGGCACACAGGAAGGAGAGGAGAGAGACAAATATATTTACCTAATAGTATTTGTGATGCTCTTTGTTGTATTCTGTTCTATATTTTCTTCCTGTGGAATGTGCTTGTCTCCCATTAGTGCTTCATGAATTAACCATAACTGCCACCAATGTAATTAAAATATTGATTGCAAAGAAGAACTGAGGATTCAGCATTAATTCATTGAGCAACAATTTACTGAGCTCTATTATGTGCCATTTTGCAACAGACTCCAGCAATACATATATTTTATCTTGGTACACTACATTTTGGTTATAGTTGAATTATGAAATAGAGCAGAGCATCATTTTATAGTTCAAAACCCATCAGATACCTTCTCTTCTATGACTAGCACTAATTCTAAACATTACTGATGTTATCAGAGTATTTAGCAAACAGTGTGTGCCTGTTGGATCAGTGTGAAATTACTGTGTCTCATGGGTTCCACCACCGAATGGCGCTCCAACGTGGTTAATGAACTCCATGTAAAACCTGAGAGAGCTTGGGAAGTAATTCTTGGCAGAAAAGAATAAAGCATGGCTTCTTGGTAGCAGCAATCTCTCCAGTCTGCTCTGCTTGCTAGAGGTAAGTGCTCTCATTTAAGAGAGGCTTCCTCACTCAGCTTTAGCTGCAAAACCCTGCAGC
>LOJH01066549.1:0-15645 GCA_001685095.1 Ellobius talpinus | reverse complement strand
GGGAGGGTCCGATATTTAAATAAATTATTTGAACTACAACAAAGCAATAAAGAATTGTTTTTATTTAATGAGCAAGTTTTCTCCTATTTAAGGCTAGAATTGAAAGTAAACTAGAAATCCATTGTTTAAAACTTACTCTACGATATAACAAAAATATGTTTCTATAAGGCTAAAAATTCATAAAACACATTTCTTTTGTATATATATTAAATATTTTTATATGCTGGGTTCAGGCAGGCTATCATTTTTACTGTTATTATTAAATTCTTCTTTGTGTTTTATATTAATTTAACTAATCTTACTAGTCTCTCTTTCAGAAAAATATGAACTAATTGTATGATACATTTAAATTAGAAAGTCTAAGGTCATTGCTTTATGTTTGTTTATATTTAAATGAATGATATTGTCAGCAAACACACTTGGCCTTGATTTTATTTGAATATTATGGAATTTCGGAAAAGACACCTACTACAACTGTTTCTTCTGTCAGTAAATAATGAACCCACAGACTCCTGAGTACTTTAAACATTTTCTACAACGTGCACTTGAATTACTTATTCTCTGTCGCAACTGCACAAGCAATTCTTTAGTGGATGATGTCAGCGAGGTGCAGTTCAGTGGCGAGCAATTTCGACCTGCTTACCAGCATCCCAAGGAAGTGTTGCTGCTCCTGAATGCCGGGAATGAACTATAAGGACAAAAGGAAAGTGGAGTGCCTGAAATTTATTATAGCTAACCAGCTTTAAAGACTTTTTGGCATTTTTTTTCTTTTAGGCTTGGAGACAAAGCCTGGTTCACTAAGGTTCTGAACTGAAGGTGAACAATGCAAACTATAAACTGCAAAGGCCTTACCTCTTGTTTTCTATGAGAGTAAGGTTAATAGAATTTCATTACCACTGTGCATAAGAGACTTATTGAATTGGTCCAGAATCAAAAGTTAATTGTGGAGGTTCCAAAAGTTCATGGTAGCCTCTTTCTTTTTGTCTAGTCTTCTATGTGGATCAGGTTCATGTGATTTTGGGAAATCTGCGCACTTAATTTTAAATCACTTCTTATGTGAGCTGTGCACTTTGCAGAATGGCCAGGGCCATGGTTCTATAGACAAAGCAAAGCCCACGTGCATTTGACAGGTATATGAAAACACCTCCCTACTCTCTAGCTCTTGGAACTGACTCCCCTTTATTACAAAAGTCAACTCTAAGGCTGGTTATTGTTTCAATAACATTCTGTTGGTCAGAGGCCACTGTGCAAAGCTTTCTTCATGAGTTCCAGAAAGCATTTGGCTCCAGACAACACAAGGATCCTTGCAAGCATTTTTGGTCAGTTTTGATTGAATGCAGATTGTAGGATTGTTTGGCAAACCACATTATTCCTTCAACTCTTTCTTCAGCAGTAGCATATTACTTTCTAATGGTAATCATTTGCATTTCCAGGACCCCATGGGTTCCTGATGTTCTATAATGAGTTTATCCCCATCATCTTTGTGCTTCCCTCTGGGTTGACAGGAGGGTTGCAGCTCCTGGTCTTCCCCATAGCCACCTTAACAAATGGCTGCAGGGAATAACTAGGGAGAAAAGCTCATACTAACCACCCTGTTAGGCTTTGTAAAGTGTGACTTGCAAAGCCCAACATTTCCCACGCTCGCATAAGGAACAGATCCTAAAACATGGCCTCAATTTTATTCTGTCGCCATTTAGGTTGTCTTTAATATGCATGCTAGGATGCTTATGCATTTTATATAATGCAAAAGGTAAACGGAAGGTTAGGGAGTTCAGCGGGATGTTTGGTCCCAAACAGCACCCAGTTTTTCTTTTCATTGTCTGCCGCCTCCGCCCCCTCATGCTCCCTCCAGTCCTCTTCTGGTGGTGGTCCGCCAAGCTCTCTGCAGATGTTTCTCCCACACAGTGGAAACATTCCCTGATGGCTCTGGGCACTTCCCGGTTTTGTGCATATGGGAAAAGGAAAAGTTGGAGAGAAAGAATGAATTTTTGTATTGGTCTAATTTCCTTTTGAGTCTTTTGAAAGTGCTGAAATAAAGAAGAAAATTATATTAGGCCTATTCACCTTTCCCACACTGCTAGCCATGGAAGCCATTTGCAAAACAATTTTCTTTTTAAGTGAGAAAAATAAGTAAATAAGTAAATAAGTGAACTAATACAGTCTTCTAGAAGTCCAATGTAGCAATTTCATGTTAGACAAATTTACATAATTGTATATACTTTTTGGAATTTTGAATAAATTGTTATGGATGTTATAGTTATTTGGGAAATCAAAGTGTATGGTATTTATCCTACTCAAAGTTTAAGCATCAGATCTTAAAATTGTCAACTATTTCTGTAAGAATTTAACTTGCACATCGTATGAGGTCTTATTGTAGAAACACAGAAACTGCAATAGCAAAAGAAAACAACTTTTCCTTCTGTCCATCTCCTCTCTGTAGAGCCCTCTCCCCTTTCTTTCTTGACCTGTGGATTTTAGACATTTTATTTTCTAAGTAATAAAATTTCTTTTGTCACAATAGCTATAAAAACTATTCTCTGTTTGAAAATTAATGTGTCAATATTTATGGTTAAAAATAAAGTTTATAAAAGTTAAATTTTCTCCATTTCTAGAAATTTCCTTTTTTCCAGTTTCTTTGGGGACAGTTTTGAGGGGAAGGGAATTGGAAGGAAGGAAGTTGGAGAAAGGAAGTTGGGGGAAGGAAGTTGTAGGAAGGAAGTTGATGGAAGGAAGTTGGAGGAAGGAAATTGAGGGAAAGAAGTTGGAAGAAGGAAGTTGGGGGGAGGAAGTTGGAGGAAGGAAGTTGGGGAAGAAGTTGGGGGAAGGAAGTTGATGGAAGGAAGTTGGAGGAAGGAAGTTGGAGGAAGGAAGTTGGGGGAAGAAAGCTGGGGTGAAGAAAGTTGGGGAGAAGAAAGTTGGGGAAGGAAGTTAGAGAAAGAACAAGAGAGACAGATTGTTGTCTGCTAGGGATTAGCTTTGCTTTAAAATGGCTTTGTGGTTTATACCTCTTATGAAGCAGGAGGGAGTAGGCAGGAACAGGTATCTCTATCTGCTTTGTCTTGATCAGGCAACAGGCAAGGCTAAGGGCTTCTTAGGACCTCCCATGATTCTTCCCCTTTGTCATCTGTGACGCTGCCCTCATTGTCATTCTCTTCCCCTGATACCCAGTGTGAGTGTGGGAATACTTCTGACTCCTGCTAGGGAATGTGTTCTCCGGCCTACTGAGTGCAGTTACTTCATGAATGAAGCTAGTGGCCATATGGGTGGCAGATAGGATGATCAGAAGTCTTCTGAGACAAAAAAGCTTCAAAGCATGAAAGATCAGGGCTGCCCCAGGCTTGAAAAGGAAAGGGCCATTTGCTCTGTCCATGGGCAACTTCTCATCAGCACTGCTCTGTGCAGGAATTCTTCCCCGTGAGTTCATCTTCCAGCTTTGCACATCTACATAGACTTCTGTGGGAGTAAGGATTTCAGTGCTCATTGGAGATAACTTGTCTCACTCATGGCTTCTTTAGTCCCTCTTTCAATTTAGGATTAGCTGGTAATTAGCATCTTGAAATTTTGCTAATAGTGAGATAATTTCAGTTTTATCCTGGGTTATGGGTACAGTTTTAAGTAAAGAGAGCATCAATGTTTATTAATCTTCTTGCATGTGTCAGTATTATATGAGATACTGTGAAAATATTTCAAGAAAACAATCATGTTTTGGCTCAGGAACTCTTTGTGAATAACAGAAAACACAAGTGAACCCCAAACCATGTTAGCTTTACAACACAGGAATAAAACGCAAGAGTGAAGAGGGACCCGTCTTTGGAAATTGTGCCTGCATGGCATGGAATTGCTTTGTTTGTTTTTCATTTTTTGTGACAGGGTTTCTGTGTGCAACAGTCCTAGCTGTCCTAGAACTCACTTTGTAGACTAGGTTGGCCTTGAACTCACTGACATCCGCCTGTCTCTTCCTCCCAAGTTCTGGGATTAATAAATGCTTATGCCACCACTGCTCAGCTTGTGTGTGTAAAATTGCAGTAAGGGAAAAAATACCTACATTAGATTTCATTTGGTTAAAATTTGTTGTCAGGGAATAAAGTGAATAAACCATTTTCAAATCTGAAGATACTTTTTAATTGATATTGGTAACAACAATGATTTTTAAATGACTTAGGAAAATAGCTTTCATTTTATGAAAATTTCAAAGCCTCCCTTCCATTAGAGAACTGGACAAAACAAGAATATTGACATCACTGCTGGCTGAATGTAAGGCAGCCAGCAAATGCACAGGGACAATATACCCCTGTCAGCAGCAGCCCTGTACTTCCTTCTTCCCATTCCATCCATAGCCTCTGGGGAATGCAGAATTGGAGTTGTAAATTTCAGTTTTCAAGATAGCCCAACTAAGTCCCTTTTTTTATAGATGATCTTGGCCTCTCATATATCCTAGCATGGAGAGGAACCATTGCAAAAATTTCTAGTTGCATATCTATGCCAATAGGTAATGTTTCTGAAAAATTGTGTTCATACTTTCAGTAAAATATTGTTTACCACTCATATTTAATGGTAAAATAAAATGTGAATGTTTCCTGATATAGTAAGTAATTTCCTTTTGTATCCCAAGACCTTCCCTGCTTCTACATGGTGCTACTTACAACCATATGGAGCAGATGACCTGAATTTCCTGAGTTGTTTGTAAAGTCTGTGTTCTCAAGCTTTGCAAGGGCTGCATATGAACCGGGTTGATGTTTATTCATTTTTAATAGCAGAGGAAATGTTCATTGAGGAATTCTCTGAGCATTTTTACTCTACAAAAGAATAGAATAGCATAGCAATACAGCACTAGTAAATGAAAATGCGGTGGCTAAAATGAGCACATGGAAAGAAATGGAGCAAACTTTCTATAAAACGTTCTTAGCCTAACTATGGTGTGTAGAACAGAGTAAACAAGACGGAAGCAACAGTTTTAGATACCCAGAGCACAGGAAGGTCATCAGAGATTAGGTTAGACTCAGAGTGTTCAGGTGGTGTGGTAGTAGATGACAAGAAAGGAATGCATGTCTGAAAAGAACTGGGGTTTGTAAATGGAGATTAGATTTAGAACATGGGAAAGAAAGTTAAAAATGTTTGCTTTCTAGTTTTCTAGTTCTCTTATCTTTTTCTATGCTAGACCTATTCACTAATTAATTACTGACATAGCAAATTATAGACAGTCCAAGTGAGATGTGTGTGTGTGTGTATGTGTGTGTGTGTATGTATGTGCGCATGCTCTCATGTTTATCTGTATGGGTTTGCTCCTCTCTCTCTCTCTCTCTCTCTCTCTCTCTNTGTGTGTGTGTGTATGTGTGTGTGCACATTCATGTTTATCTGTATGGCTTTGCTCCTCTATATGTGTGTGTGTGTGTGTTCTCTCCTATTTATCTTTATGGGTTTGCCCCTCTGTGTGTGTGTGTGTGTGTGTGTGTGTGTGTGTGTGTGTGCTCTCATGATTTGATTATCTATACGGATTTGCTCCTCTATATGTGTGTGTGTGTGTTTGCTCTCATGTTTATCTTTATGGGTTTGCTCCTTTATGTGGGTATACAGGCACAAGGAAGTCAGAAGTCAATGCTCAATGCCTTTCTCAGTCACACTCCATGTTATTTTTTGAGACAGAGTTCTCAAAAAACCTAGAGCTTGGCAATGCAGCCCAACAGGCTGGTTAGTAAGCTCCATGAATCCTCTGTGGTCACTGACTCCTCAACACAGAGATTACAGGTACTGCTTGTACCCTGCTATAACATGAGTGTGGGAAATGAAGAAACTCAGGTGTGCATGCTTGCACGAGAAGCCCACTAGCAACTGAGGCTGGTCACTAAATGCAATTTCTTTACGACATGAAGCAATTTGAATGTGCTGCTCATTGCAGAGTCAGAACCACAAATGGCCATGGACCTGAAAGATACAGGGATTCTTTTCTCTGTCCTGTGAAGATCTGAAGACAATGGACTATCAGACCTGGATATGAAGGTATGGGGTCATTATTTTTGTTACCTTCTATGCTTAGAGTCAAAAATAAGTACCTAACTTATTAGGAACGTCTAAGTATGACCGACCCTACATTCATTTTCCTTAACCAAGAGAAACCCCATTTTGGAGGAACACACTCATTTGCTGCATGTGTTACTATTTAAATAATTTATTTGAGGAAAACATTGTTTGAAATAGTTTGAAAGTGGCATCAGGTATTTTGTTGAAACTATTAAACCAAAGTCATGCTTTATAGATACATGTTAGGAATATCGTTGTTGCAGAACAGGAAAGAAAATTTCAGCCCAGACTCAATGGGTCATAATTTCTTAGTAAATATGTGGGGCAAAATGAACCCATTTCCCTCAACATCATAGATTCATGGATTTTACGGTGGAAAGAATCCAACGGGAGGCTATTGTACCTTTAGTTCCTATGGTACCGGAAAGTATTGTTTTCTTAAGTCTGAGATGTGGTCTCGGAAGCAATCTGTGCTTTGATGCAGACAAACCTTAGCCTCCAAAGCGAGGCAGTCGACCCAGGAAGATACCATTGTGTATCCTCAGTATCCAATTCCACACAGCGTTATTCTGTCACTTGTCTCTTCATCAAGATCCACAAAACCAAGCTTTAAGCAAATAGAGTGGATTACATAAAGTTGATCAATGCTCAAGAACATTGTGTTTGTGGTGTGTGTGTGTCTCTGTGTGTGTGCCTGTGTGTTTATGCATGTGTGCATGCATATGTATGCATGAGTGCATGTGTCTGCATGTGTGAGTGCCTGTATGTGCTTGTTTGCATTTATGTGTGTGAGAGTGTGTGTATGTGTGCATGCATGTGTGTGTATATGTGTGCGTGTGTGCATATGTTTCCATGCATATGTGTCTCTATGTGTGTGAGTGTGTGTATGTATGCATGTGCATGTGTGTGTGCATGCCTGCGTGTGTGTGTGTGTGTGTGTGTGTGAAGGTCAGAGGACAACTTTGAGGACTAAGTTTTCATTTTCCACCGTGGAATGTTTGTTCAAACTCAAGTCTTCAGGTCAGGCTAGCACAAGAAGCTTTTACACACTGATGCACTTTACTAGGTCTAGATCAATGTCTTATCAGTTAATAAAGGTTGTAAAATGTTTCTTATATTTATCAAATTAGTATCTTCAGAATATATAAAAATCTAAATTCCTAGATTTACTTCCAGATCTTCAATACAGAAGGACCTGTGAGTGTTGAAGTGTATGGAAGACTGGTGTAGATAGGGTGCTCATCTAGACTGCTGACCAAACAGAAAAGTGCATTTATTTAGCTAAAATCTATTGATTGTTAGATTTATACAACACTTAGCTGAAAACTGTTTCTCAATATTTTTTCAAAACATAAAATATATAATTATACGTTCGAAACAATGTTAAGAAAATTTTCATTTGGAGTATTTAAAATATGACCACACTGACCCTGTCTGGGAAATATATGGTTAATGGGCAGAAGTTTCTCTCCTAGTTTTAATTATTGAAAGAGGTAAATAAAGGGCGATACAGGTAGTCATAGATTTTATGCTTTCTTCCATTTGGGGCAAATTCAAACATATTTGACAAATATTTCAAGTAATTTGCCTCTAACATCTTGCTAGAGCTTCAATAAACCCATTTGCCACATTTTTTGTCTTTATGATGCTAGTCCCTTTACAGTGTCTAATGCACAATTATCCATTTAAAATAGTATGTAAAGGTTTATGTTGGCATTTTAATGGGGATGGCATTGAATCTATAAATTGTGTTTGGTAAGATTGACATTTTTACTATGTTAATCACACCAATTTATGAGACAGGGGGATTTTTCCATCTTCTATCTACTACAATTTCTTTCTTCAAAGACTTGAAGTTATTGTCATACAGGTCTTTCACTTTCTTGATTAGAGTTGCACCAAAGATATTCTTTTCTTTAAGACACTTTTTTATTGTTATTAAAAAAATTTCCACCTCCTCCCCACACCAAAGATATTCTACATTAATTGATATTATTGTAAAAGATGTTGATTCTCTGATGTCTTTCTCAGTCCATATGTATATAGATTACTCACAAAATAAGATACTGTCCAGTTGAATTTAAGACCTAAATCTTATAATATTTTTCAAATATGTTCAGTGTTTTCCTATGTCCATAGGGATGGTTATCCATTTCTCTTATTGATGAGTTTTGCTTTCTATGTGTAAAAATCAGTAGTATCTTTGAGACCTAAGAAATTTAGTCAATATTCACTCATGTTTGTGGAACAGTTTCCAGTTGGTCTTGAACAAGATCCAACATAGTATAACAAATTCTAAATAAATATCCCATTACTGATAGGCAATAGAGGTTCATCTCTGTAATCTTTTGCTGTGAATTGTTCGATAACTGATCACCTGTTGAGCATGTGCAAGGCATTTTCATAATCTCCAACATGAAAAAGTCTTGAAAGCTTCACTCACACACTACTAAATCTGATGTCTGACAGGAAATGCTCTGTCTATCTTTGTTTAGTATCATTTTAACAAGTATCTCTCTAGATAGTTTTAGGTTATGAATATATCTCTCTGAATACTAATAACCATACATCTAACAATGTATATGTCTCTAGTTTCTTGATTTAAAAAGAATACAATTTTCCAACATTCTATTATTCATCAGAATTTATATTCATCTCGCCACCAGCAAAATGTTTTTCATTCTCTATTGACACAGTAGTACTTGATGTTTCATATTTGATGTGATGAGCATCTTACAAATGGCTCTGGTTCAGTGGTTAAATGATTGTTGTTTTGCTGCATTGTGTGAGACCTGCCTGGGATCCTCTTATTTATCTGACAGCCTTTGGTTTGGGGAGCCAGAATTTTAATCACTATTGCCTCACTTTCTCTTTGTGCACTAGGAGGCTGTAATGGTTAAACAAATGAAGTAAACCCAGAAGAAATTTTTAACCTGAAAAAATTCCATTTTTGTGTTCGTATGTGCATCCTGAAGTTGCTTGTGCTAAATAATCTGTAGACATGATCGATCATCTTGGAGAAAGCACAGACTCTTCAAACACACATGATGCTTCTTGGCTTACACATGTCTTCCTATTTCCTGTAAACATTGATATTACTAACCCCTCCTCGTCCCGTGAATCACATAGATTGATAAACATTCATGCAAGCTATATATTTGCATAACTTTTCTTCAAGAATTTTAATATTTAGTTTACTACATATACATTTTCACTTTTGAGAGAATAATCAATGCAAATTGGCAGCCTGATGACTTTTTCATCTACTAGACTATTTCAAATGCCAGCAATGCTTCTGAAAGTGGTACTTGGCTGTCAGGTACCATTGTTGGAGGGTACCTTATTAATTCCAAATTAAAAAGAATTAGCCATGCTCATACACTGATTGTTATGACATGATTGGTTTCCTGTGAGTTAAACCTCATGCTGGGTTCTAAGTCTAAATGGCAAGTGCAAGATACATTTTGTCTGGATTGGATGAGCAGAATGAACAGGAACCATTACGTATGAAAATCTTTTGTATTTATGAATGTGTTAAAGGGAGAACACATCATTGAATCTCTCACATTAATACAAGAGAATATGCTAGGAGCTGAAACTATTAAATGGTGTTTACAAAACCTAAAGCAGTATGTTCTAGCATTCTATCAATGACAGTTAAAATGAAGAGTACAGACAGAAGCAAGTGCTGTGGTTGCATTCCTCGACCAAGTGCCCTTTTCTACTCCATAGCTTGTCATTCTTCGTCTTCCAAAAAGTTCCCCTGCTGTTAAATGTTCTGAACCAGTGTATTATAAAGTACATGTAAAAGATATCAATGTTAAAATGTGTGTGATATCTACACGTGTGTAAAGGTATTCAAGAAGGACTTTTTTTGTCTGGTATTCTTAAACACCGAAGCTTATTTAATCACTGTCACCTATTTATCTTAGTCAAGATCTTAGCTGTACCAGGGATATTGTCTTAAACCATAACACTATGGCTTAGAGAACTTTTTCTTCCTTCTTGCTTTACTGTAAATTGAATCTAGTATCTTACACATTGTGAGAAGACAAGATCTCTCCCTCACTGCATTCTAGACTGCTTAAATAAATGCTCAGTACTTGACTGTGAAGATAGCTTAGAAATACATTGTTCTGAAGCCTAATGGTAGGGTGATTGTTTATTCAAATGAATGTTCCCATCATGCGTTAATATTTCTAGAAAGATCTACAGAAGAGATAGAGATATAACTTAGTGATAGTGTACTTGCCTAGCATGAGAGAGTCCCAGAATTTTGATCCCCAGTGCTGGTGATGCAAAAAGAAAAGGGAGAACAGAGATAACTCTTGTGTAAAAATTAAAACAATTTCTTTTGTGTAGTTATAAATGACATAAATATATGCTGCTTTTAACTTTGTACTTATTGATATTAAATGCCAAAATATATCCACAGAATATGTTTATAACCATGGTTCTGGCTGCCAACAGTAGTTGGAAAGGGTGGACCTTCAAATGTCAAGAGGGCCATGGAATTTCAAAACGCCCAACACATAAGATGGAACCATGTTATTTGTTTTTGTTTATTTATTCATTTTAAGAGATTTTAATTTATTTCTATTAGTTTATTTGCTTATATTCTTATTGAAATTATTTTTCATGTAATATATTCTTATCTTGCTTTCTTTCTCCAACTTCTTGAGATCCTTCTCACCTCCCCACCGACCCACCCTATGCCTTCTTAACTCTTTCCTTAGGAAACAAATGAACAAAAAGTCTAAACACATCAGAATAACTTGAAATAGGCACATACAAATATTAAAACACAAAATCAGAAAGTATATACAAGTATATACGAGAAAACTAAAAGTAAGATAAAAAACATGCCCAAACAAAGCAAAATGAGAGAAAAAGTCTATTAAAATACCATTGAGTTCATTTTGTGTTGGCCACCTACTGCTGACCATGATTGAAACATTCAGGGAGACTCCATTACAGAACACACACACACACACACACACTCTCTCTCTTTTTTCATTGCAGACAGATGCAAATTATAGATAGCTTCTTCCTTAGGGATGAAAACATGTCTGCTTCCCCTTCTCAGCACTGGGACCCTGTCTGACTTAGGCCTGTTCATGCATGCTGCCACAGTAGGAGGTCCACTGTATGTCATTCCTGTTGTGTCTGGAGACAGTGCTTCCCTGGAATCATCCATCACTTCTGGCTCTTACAATCTTTCTCCCTCCTCTTTAGCAGAATTTTCTGGGCCATGGCAGGAAAGCTTTGGTGAAGACCTCTCATTCAGACCTGAGTTCCCCCAACCTCTCACTCTGACATTGTCCAGGCGTAGTTCTCCATGCTAGTTCCCGTGTGCTGCAGGAGGAAGCGTGTCTAATGATGGCTGAACAAGGCACTGATATGGGTGTAGCAGAATGTTGATAGAAGCCATTTTACTTTTAGCTTCCTTTAGCAGAAGAGTGATATTTGGTTTTCTCCTAGGCTGAGGGATTATCTCGTCTCAGACTCCTGGAATCCTGAGAAGTATCAGGCATGGGTTTCGTCTCATGGAGTAAGGCTTAAATCCGATTAGAAAGTACTTACTTGCTACAACAATGGGAAACCATTTTATTTTGACAGTATTTGTTTCTAATTTTGTCTTTTGTTAGAAGAAATTCTAAGTTGCTGTGCTGTTGAAAACAAGGAAGGATAGAATGATATTTGGAAAAATGTATTCTGATCATGATAAAATGTCCGTTTCTTTCCTTGGAGGAAAACTTAGATGAAGCTTTGCTTCTGTAGAGTTGCAGAGAACCGTGATATAAAAATTACTTTAAGATTCTGGAAGCCAGGGTGCTCGGTATGTTTTTCATCTTACATAAAGGTTTTGAGAAAAGGGGGGATAGGATGAAGAAAAGGAGCTTGGATTCTGGCTGCTGCCATTCCCACTAGGAGAGTGCATCACCTTTCACCAAAATGCATACTGATATTACAGAATGCCTCTCAGTGTTTCTATTGTAGATTCCTCACTGCACAGTTAAATGACATGGCACAGTAGAGCAAGATTTTGAAAAATCTGACAAACTATAACATAAGGTAGAAATGCCGATTATAAGGAAGGCTTGTTCAGTTCAGTGGCTAGTTGAACCTCTGAGTGCAATTACAAAGTCACATATCCCAAACAGCATGACCCTCTGAAGATTAGGTCGAAGTTTAAAAAATGTGATTATAACTTGACTAATTCCAGAAAAATGAATGGAAAATTATAGTGAAAAAGACAAACTAAGAACAGGCATGGACTCTTTTTGATGATGACAAGCTGATCAATAAAACTAGTATGTTGCCAATTGTCCAGGTTATATTTTTGTGCTCACATGATATAGAACAGACTCTCCTGGGTAGAAGAACCTCAATGAAGAAAATGTCTCTATCAGATGCCTATAGGCGAATCTGTGTCATTTTCTTGATTGATGATTGTGATAGTAAGGCCCAGCCCAACTGTGGGCACTGTTACTACTTGGTAAACTATGTTGTGTTGTATAAGAAAGCAGGCAAAATAAGCCATTGGGAGTAAGCCAGTGAGCAGCGTTATTCTGTGATTTGCTTCAGCTCCAATCTTGCTTCTCCTCAGTAATGGACTGTTACCTGGAAGCATAAGCTGAAACAAACCCTTTTCTCCCCAAAATGCTTTTGATTATGGTGTTTATTTAAGTATAGAAACCTCATTAAGACACCAAATTTACAAGTTTTAAAAGCCCAGGACTCATGCTCTTTCTAAACCATCACCACAGAAAAATTCTCATTTAAATCTTTTCTTTTTTGTATAAATAAAAACATCAAATTGAAGATAATGGCTTGAAGACATGAACTTATGATTCTTTAATACTTGAATTTTGATTTGCATACTTTATAGAAGAAAATGGAAAAATGCCATGGTCTCCGATTCTAGAATTCAGAGAATGAAAAAAAAGGCCACCAGAAGTGTCTGATGGTGGCCTTGAGGAGTTGACTTACCCCCCTTGGAGTTCTGCAAAATAGCTTTGCAATACCTGTTTCTGCAATAATTTAGAGGTTCCTTTAAATATTGCTGATAGAGTAACGCCCTATAAACAAATTTTGGTCATTCTGGTAGATAAGCAGGACTGAGTGTCCCTGTCATTATTGCAAAGACACTGCTCACCTCTCCATCAAAAACGGGTAATTGATGAGGCTTATTTTCGGAGCTATTCTCTGGAGGCAGAAGAGTAGGGACAATTAAGGTTCTTCCAGTCAAGAGCCAGCATAAATTACATGGAATCATTCAAGATCAATTTACGATGTTACTAAGAGTGGTATGATCTGTCATCATGCATTAGTGCTCTCCAGAGAAAATAGGGCTGGAAAATTAGCAAGGTTGAAGGTGAAAAAATGCCCCATCCCATGCACAGAGGCCCTAGGAATATTCCCTATCTGAGAACCACATCCATATTCAAAGGCTTGGAAATTTGTAACTTGAAAACACCCGTATTTCTAAAAGAAAATTAACTAAGTCATAGTGAAAAAAATTAAGGTAGAAAAGAGAAAAGAAATGCATTTGAGTTTATTCAAAGAACCCTGAAGTGCACTTCAATTACTTTCACGATTAAACTCATTTTAAACTACCCCTGAATATTCATATATATTCAAATATACCCCCATCATAGAACTATTCTGGTATGCTAAATAAATATTTGAGAATCCATAAAAATTCTCTTTTCTTTCAATTAATGAATGATACAACTTATAGCATAGAAATTTGGGGGAATATATAATACAGGTCTCAAGAATTCTAATGATACATTAACAGTTTCAAACCAGCAGAGGGCTCTCTCCTGCAAGGTGGGTCTATACCTGGGAAATCCAGCAGTGACTGTTAATGAGGCACCAAAGTAGATTTAATATTTGTTATTGACCTCAGAATTTGCTCAAATCCTGGGTTTAATTAAGAAGTATAAAACTGAATGAAGCAAAGCCAAACCCACTTCTGACGCTTGAGATATAATTATTAATATTTTCATCATGCAAAGTTAATTTTCTTCTGCTGTTCCAGCTTGAAAAGTAAATGTGCTTCAGCTCTGCTTCATGAGTGCACACAGACTCCTGCAGGCTGATTCTCTCACAGCTCCCAATAGTTTCTTTTTTATTCAAATCTTAAGTAACTTAAAAGTGGGGCTAAACAACTCTAGTTAGTCTTCTTAATTCAGTGATGTATGCAAGTAGAGAGTAACGGAAGTCATCAATGTAGGTGAGCACTGTTGATCTGTACTGTTAAAATTGTTGGATAAATATTGGAAGAAGGGAACAGGTTTTTATTTTTTAAAGACTTTATTTTCAATACTTTCTGAATTCAGTTCTTATCTCTGTCAGTTCTTTCCAAATTAAACACATAACAGACTTCATATTTCAATAAGCAACACACACACACCGCTTATGTCACATCTGTTCAGATAATTTTATTAACATTTTTCTGTCAATTTGAAATAGCATGAAATATAATGTACTCCTCAAGCTGTTGAAGCAAGTTGACTCAACATTTTAGAAGGATGTATTATAAATTAGCATGTTAAACAAACTAATTATTTCAAATTCTTACATTTTAATCACATTTTTAAGTAATATAGCAATACAAATGAATTGTTTGCAAAGGCAAATGTCAGCTCATGCAGCCTCCAACAAATTTTAAAGACTACAGAGATGTATTATAGTAGAGTTTCAGCAAACATTAAAGGTTGTCAAACCAAGAAAGACAAAGGTAATTTTCAATGTCTTAAGTGTTTAAAGCCCAACATTTCCTTTCCCTGGTCATTGCTACAGAAAAGTGAATACAGCCTCAATGTGTATAAAATAATTTGACTTTTAGTAAGCACAAATAGTATGAATCACTTTAATTTCAACATTAAAACAAGCATGAAAGCATGGGTAAATACGTACTTTCATTTCCATTAACTAAGTAGTTCCTGTAGGCAGTAGGCAAGACCACAGTCTTTATGTAGCAGTGACATGCCATGGACAACCTGAAGTACGGAGGGACCTGTGTGCTAGGGCTGCTTCCAAGATCCTGCGGTGAGTTGTCTCATGCTTCTGACTCCCCAGAAAGCAATGCAAATCGAAAAGAAAATCTGAAGGAAAAAACAACAAAATGTTCATTCCACCGAGTTCAATTATTTTTCTGGAATAAAAAAACAATAATTTCACACAGTGAGATTTCTTAAACAAATTTTAGCAAGTTTCTTAATGATAGGATTTAGTCAACTTAATATAAGGCATGCTAAGAGAAAATAAAAATGAGAACAAGAAGTTTGTTTTTCCTCTTTTTTGTTGCTCTTTCATTTACTGATTTGGGTTATTTAAAGATAGAGAGGCCAAATGAACTGGATACTGAACAGAAGAGAACAAGTTTCGTCTACGTGTAAAGCAACCAAAGGCTGTGTGTTCTATGCTAAATGAGACTTAGGAATAGGGGAGGTGGAAGCTCTGTTGAGAAATCATTTTCCTCTGAGGTGATACAATCTATCCAACTATGCATTTCATCCAATAGAAATAAAATCCACACAACTGTGACTAACTTGCTTTCTCCAAGGGGCCCTGATCCTCTACCAGAAGATCCACTGGAGGGGTGAGTACGTTCCT
>LOJH01066545.1:0-10329 GCA_001685095.1 Ellobius talpinus | reverse complement strand
TATTATCCAGCAGGTGGCACTGTTGCCGAGTCGCAACTAGAACCACTGCAAAGGCGATGAAAACGGGGTCCTGTTTCAGTGTCCGCCTTAGTATTTGTTAAAAAAAACTGGGAAATATGAGTTGCTCAACAAAGTAAATGTAATTAAATCAATTCCATACACAGAACCAGAAACCCAGAATCCAGGAGTAGAGAAGAGCAACCCAGAAGCTGCGTATGCCTCCACGTGACAGAATCGCCCCAAGGGGTCGCAGGTTTTGTGCTCTGCTTTACATCACTTAAGCGCTGCACTTTCAAGGGAGCTTTAAAAATGTTCAATGTTCTTATGGAATCCATACAAATACTGTAGTTCTGACATGGCCAATAACTGAAGCTTGAACCCTATTTTCATAGACATAGCCATAATAGAGTTCATCTTTGATCCAGAATCCAGAGTAGAGAGCCATGCTACTGATCTGGACAGGATGAGCACATTCTGATCACAATTATTCATGAGTTCTCTATTGACTTTGACAATTCACACACTGAGAATTTTCTCAAATCATGGGACTAGAGTTTGACCTCATGAGACCACAATACCATGTTTCTATAAAAGTCATACTCCGCCATAAAAGAGGTATGAAGAAGCAATCGTGATCTCTTGCATGTGTGCACAGGTTTTTTTTCAAGTCTGTTTGTATCCTTTACAAATTCCTACATAGTAACAGATTTCGTATGATATGTACAAGTGGGTTAGATGGAAAATCCACTAAACCTTGGCAATGTAAAATATGAGAAGCATCTGCCTTAAAATAAAAATTACAATATCCAAGATTTTCCATACATGGAGATCTTATGGATGAAGACATTTTAATCTTAGAAGAGACCACATTAGTAATGAGATGATCTCTTTATGGAGTTTATCCTCATCCTTTAGCATGGTATGTAGGATAGGGACATGCAGACATTGAAACCTGCCTCTTCATCCTACTGCTGCAACTAAAGGCACATCACAACCACACCCAAATGTTTCTTAGACATAAGCAACTTGTTAAAGCACATAGGAAAATGAATAAAAGGAAGAAGGAAAAAAATAGTGAAGAAACATAAAGAGAAGACAAATGTCCTGGCATGAACTGAACCTGTGATAAACTATTTAAATCAAAGTTATATATTCTAAGGATGTGAAAAGAAACAAATGAAAAAAGGATGGGAAGTAGAAAAAGACAATCTCCTGAGTAAATCAGGAGCATGGGGACCATCGGAGATGGTTGAAGGGGAGAGGAGAGGAAGGGAGGAGAGCAGAGAAAAATGTATAGCTCAATAAAATCAATATAAAGAAAACAAAAGAAAAAAGGAGGAGACCCAGAAAGCATCTGGTTGAGCAAAATTCTTGGTTATTATGGGGGCTATTTCCCATAATGGAGAAAGAATACAATATTCCAAAATATTATGCCTTTACATTCACTGGGGTTTCAGCACCCAGGAAGACTCCTGCATAGAATATTCCTATCATTAGTAGGTTGACTAGACCATACCAGTACTAACTTCTTTGAGAATAAAGTACATATCTTGTTCAGAGTGTTATATACTCTTATTGGTTGGATTTTTAGCTGGAATGTTGCTTTATGTAGATGTTCTATCAG
Source organism: Ellobius talpinus (assembly GCA_001685095.1). Taxonomy (NCBI): domain Eukaryota; kingdom Metazoa; phylum Chordata; class Mammalia; order Rodentia; family Cricetidae; genus Ellobius; species Ellobius talpinus. Next base: position 8,705 of record LOJH01066545.1, on the reverse strand, counting down.
CATACTCTCAAAGGGACTGACATTGTGCAAAAGAACATGGCAATCCCACTGTTAGATTGCCTAAACAAGCAGAAGTAGATCAGTGGATATGGTCTATATTCCCTGTGGAGCAAATAGAAAATAAAGGAGCAGAGAGATATGCCCTAACTGAAGAATGAGAGGGTAGTGAAGGTAAAATCACAGACTATAGTAGAGTAATCTTAGAAAAAACTTGAACTTCTTGATTGCCAAATATCCCTCCATTCTTCCTGATTTCAGTGACAGAAAAGAGTCAAGGAATTAGAAGGGGAGGAACAAAGCGTCTTCTGTATTCTCTTCATGAAAGGGACAGAATTTAAAGCATTGCCTCTTTCACTGAGCAACAGAATATTCCAAGGCAATGTAACTTCAGATGAAAATAAAAGATTCACTATCCCTGGCCTTTTAGTAAATAAAGGAAAATCTCCCAGCATAAATATGTATACAAAACATAATTTAACACCATCTCCTTGCTCAGATGGAGCAGGGGAACTGACAACAATCACATTTAAGTAGTTATTTTTCCTGGAATGGTGAAGATGGTCACTGCTACACATGGTGCTGGACATGGTGTAACAAAGTATGGCTTCTTGGTGTGCCCTTGTTCTCACTTTAGACAGCAGCACAGCACTTGGTCTACCCAGTCCTGCAATTCTTCTACAAGGGCTTCAGAAAGCTGAGCTTGGGCTCTGGTATGCGTGGTATGACTTGTCTCATCTGGAAGTCCTTGTCATGCTAATTCTACCTTAACCTTCAGTAAAAGGCATTTCAAAGTTTCAGCATAGTTCACTATTTCGGGTCTGCCCATCAGACTCTGCAAAGTATACCTTACTTTACTTTAGCCTCCTTTCATTAAAACTTGTTTAACTTTGCCTATGATATGCAGATAGTTCTTGGTCTGGAAAAGAGTAGACTTGCCTCCATTTACCCAAGGACTGAAGTGAGTTTCCAGCCCTCTTGTTAGACATAGTATTGATTTATCTGAATATCATCATTGTAATAGGGTCTCAGAATTAAGCAATGCTGAAAATTTGCCTTTTAAGTTTACAATATTTTAGATTAAAAACATCATTTAAGCATCTATAGGAAGACCTAATATAGTTCCTGAGATATGTAAACACAATATAATACATTGAGGAGTCAGTGACTTTCAAGGAGATAATGCATTTTGCTTACTGAAAAGATGTGGGTGTTGATTACAGTCATTGAGTGGGTGATGGCCGCTGTTTATACATGTAGCCATGGTTCTTCATATTCACTTGGACCATATCCTTTGAAATTTGACATTGCACTTTTTTACATAAAATATTAATCTCTATTGCTCAGTGCTTTAAATCTCAGGTGGATATGATAAATGCTTTACCCAATCTTGATATAATAAAAGTGATGGGACTGTAGTGTCATGTCTCAGCAAGGAACAGCCTGTGTGTCAGTCTTTGCATCCTTTCCTCTGTGCAGAGTGCTTTTACACCTCTCAAGAGACCCTGGTCAGTTGCAGCAGCTGAGGCCCTAGACAAGTGGGAAAAAACATGTGGACATCCTTGCCAGTTGGCGACAGATACACTGGCAAGATGTAGCTCTTCCAAGCTCTCTCATTCAACCAAACCAGTTTGTGCATCCTTAGACTGGTGAGCCCAGATAAATGTTTATCCCTGTTTGCCAAGGAAACTTTGTTGCTAACTGGTAACTCGGATTATTATATATTAAGCAATTACTGATACACATTTCAACAGGCCAATGAAGACAGAAAAAATATCTCTGCCATTTCATGAAAGGTGTTTGAATCTTTCCTTCTCCAAATAATACTGGGAAGCAGTGGACAAATCATCATGCATTCTACTGTATTTTCTTATGAGAATGGAAAGAGCAAGAGTCTGACACACAGAGTCATTTTGAGGTTTAACCATGATAATGTATCAAACTACATAGCCCAGTGTTTGGCACTTTTTATATGCTAAATAAATTACGAGTATTTTCCTGCTCTTTTAAAATAATTTATAAGCTGTTTCTGCATAATAATAAAACTTTTAAATGGATCTTAGCATTAAAATTGTATGGCATAAACATATTATTATGTGTCAAAATTATACTTATAAATTATTATTTTAAAAATACTTAAGTAAATGATAAAAAAACAGGCTCCACAGCACCGTGTAATTTTCTCAAGGGCAAAGATGATATTACAAGCAACTATTTTATTTCTATCACTTAGCATATGTGTGGCCAGATTGTAGGTGCCTTGCAAGTGTTTGTTGGATTGAACCTATGCATAATAACATGGAACAAAGTCTTCATTTTTGCTGCCATCACTTTTCTGGTTGAAGATATAATTAATGTAAGCTAATATCAACATTAATTAAATAAAAACATTGCCTAACTCATGGTGGCCACTCACTAAGCATTTATGAATTGGCTATGAAGCCAAATAGAAAAACATGCAAAGGTCATGGAAATTAGGTAATTAGCTTTTCAGAGGTGAAGAGGGCAGGATGAATTATTCAACACGGCTTCTGTATTTCTAAGTAATTATTACATGACTTATCAAATATCAGCAGAAAAGACTACTGAAGTTTGTGAAGAAACACAACTAACACGAATAGCAATTTGCCAAAAATTTAAAGGTAGTGTAGAATACACTGAAATAAATGTTCTTTCTGTTCTCACTATGTATTTTTCCTACACCAGGAAAGTAGGAAAACAGTTGACAATGACTGTGTCTTTTTTCTTTATTGTACGAGACATCATTACATACTGATTTTAGTATGGTGTTTTAGTTTATGGCTTCTGTATGCAATTAGAATAATACAATCATTCGAAAATTTTGGTTTTCTTTTTATGTCACTTTTTTTTCTCATAATTGTGCCTGGTCATAGAAGAAACCCAATTTATAAATTAATATCTACTTTCACATTCTAATATCTGGAGGGTCTTGTTTATTTGCCCCTTATATACATATGCCATGTATAGATTTATTCTAACATACAACTAAGAGTGTCCGATGCGCTGGTTAATTGAATGGTGTGCTAGTTAGCCATATTTTCAGCTTTGCACAACCAAAGATCCCTTGGGAAGAATGAATCGTAATTGTAGGGTTTCTAGGTCAAACTGACCTGTGGCCATGGCGTGTCTACGGAGAATTCTCTTGGTTACTTATTGGTGTGGGATGGCCGAGTTTACTGAGGGAAATGATTTCTCTTGGCAACTGTTCCTGAGTTGTGTAAGAAAAGGAACTGAGCATCAGTGAGAAGGGACAAGGCAGTTAGTAGCCTTCCTTCAGGGTTTCTGCTTCAGTTTCTGCTTGACTACCTGCCTCTGACTTTCCTCAATGATGGAAAATCACCTGCTCTTTGAAATCAAATAAACCACAGCTATTTGGCCACATTTACCCCACAACAGAAAAGCACCAAGGGTAAAACGGACGGTATCCAGCCCTCTGTCCTGCCCTGTTTGGATGGATGCCTTTTGACATCACTATTTTGTGTTTTGGTAAATTTTTGGATTTAAGTGTTACAATTTGATTTTTCTTGACTTAACATCATAAAATTTGAAAACAGTCCTTCCTATATGTCATCCAAGAGAAAGACATTAACCATGGCGTGTGCTGATTTTAAAAGAATAATCAAAGTCATTTTGTGGGACAACTTCTTAGGAAAACCTTGAAGCAAATGATATACAGTCACAGTAGTTAGTAAAAAAGCAACTGTACAATAATCAATGTTAAAAATGTAACTGGATAACATATTTAAAATTTCATAGGGAACTATGTATTACATAGTTTCAAACCTTATGAAAATGTCACTTTTGGTCTAGTTTACAAACAGGATGGTTTTAATTCAAATCTGTTTCTTGACTGACACTTGTTACTCTGATCTTGTAAAATGATGACACATTGAATCATTTCAAGTTCTTGCTTAAACTGGAAGAACAAGACATTTTAGAATGGAGAACTGATGCATCTCATAGTAAGCAATCCTCTCATTGGGTAATTGACTGTGATGGAAGATTCATAAAAAGTGGGTGAACACACTATTGTGGAGGCAACTATACAGACTCCAGAAATGACTGTTACAGTTTACACCTCTCCAGAGACATGTTGCTCGCTCCACTGACTTCGCGATACCTGCTGTTGGTAAGAAACACAAAATAAATCTCTTCTCATTTTCAGAATTACTATCTCAAATGAGGAGCCTTTTTATCTCACAATAACTCATCACCAAACAAAACCTGCTAATTCTAAGGCCCATGCAAAGTGCTCAAGCCAAGTTCCACCTTTTAAAGGGCCAGACTCATTCAAAATACTTTACTATATGTGATCTTACAATTTTCTTCTTTCTCATTCACAGAAATTATGCTCTGCTTTGGATGTATTCAATGTACATGCTTAAGGAATTGTGTTTTCTCACTCATGTTGTTATTGGGAGTGGTTCTTTTTACAGGTTCAGCCAAAGTTCACGTTAATAGAATCTCCTGCCAAGGAGCTCCTTCAATGAGGAGACTGGTACTCTTGCCATACATCTTATGCCTTTTTGATTACAATTTGTATGGATGCCTCAAAATATGCAGTTATGGGACTTTGAGAATAAGTTGAAAGCTACATGTTCAGATGTCCAAATAAAAAGACAGGAAAATCCTGCTAGTAACAATTCCATGCTCCCTTTGAGTCTCAGTGTGAATATCTTAACTGGTCTTTTGTGTAGATAGCAAAAGTTGAATTTTTTATATTAATCCACAGGTATACTCAATCTTATTTGCTAGATCCAGGTATGATATCATGAAGAAAAGAGGAAACAGAAATACATACATACATACATACATACATACATACATAGATACATACATACATACATACATATATGTGTGTGTGTGTATCTCAAAATGATACAAGAGGACAGGAGTTTAGGATTTTTGTAAGTCAGTTGGCATGAGCTTCACAAATGTCCAGTGAGATGACTCAGTGGACAAAACAGCTTACTGCTGTGCCTGAAAATGCTAAGTTTGATACCTACAAGTTACATGGTGGAAGGAGAGATCAAATACTCAAAATTTGTCATTTGACCTATGAGTGCATGGTATTGTGTATTCACAAGCATGCCGACATGGATACACACATAGGCATATATACTCACTACCAAAAAATAAATGTAATTTGATGTTTAAGAAAGAAATTGAGCCATCTTTCAAAACTTAAATGGAAATCTTTGACTGTTTTATAGAAAAGTTTTGTTGAAGAGAATAGTAATTAACTACCAATGGATCTTACAATTCTGAAAAAAATATAACTGAAAGGTTTTAATTTTAATAATTTAAATGGAACTAGTCTTGTTTTATACGCTCACCAAAGTCAGGATCTTCTCAAATAATGATAATAGATACAATTATTGTGAAGTTTATAATTTTAAAACAGTTATCAGCAATCATCTGGCCAAATGTAATCAGAAATATAAATAACCTTCTGATAAAACTCAGTGAATATAATTGTCAATAATTGAAAGGACTTTTCACATATCAAAGTTTGATTAAGATACGGAGATTAAATAATTATTTATATTGAGAAGTGGGGGTGCACAACTTTAATCCCAACACTCTGGAGGCAGAGGCTGATGGATCTCTGTGAATTTGAGGTTTGCCTGGCCTACAGAGGTAGTTCCAGGACAGCCAGAGTTATACAGGGAAACCCTGACTCACTAAAAAGGGGAATTATTTTTAAAATTGAATTCCCAAATATGAAATTACTGACTTGAAAAACCAAATAACAACAACATTACTGATGTGTTTAAACATGAGTAAAGTATCTACCTTCCAAGTRCAAGAACTAGAAGCTGAATCCTTAGGGCCCATCTAAATCAAATTACTGACTTGAAAAACCAAATAACAACAACATTACTGATGTGTTTAAACATGAGTAAAGTATCTACCTTCCAAGTGCAAGAACTAGAAGCTGAATCCTTAGGGCCCATCTAAATCTAGACTGGATGTAGTTATGTGGGTCTGTGTAGGCAGAGACTGTTTGTTTCCCAGCTGCCCAGACCCGAATAATAACACAGAAACTATAGCAATTACAACACTGTTTGACCAATAGCTTAGGCATATTTTTAGCTAACTCTTACATCTTAAATTAACACATAATTTTTGTCTGTGTTAGTCGTGCGGCTTGGTACCTTTTATCAGTGAGACATTTTTATTTTGCTTCTTCTGTGTCTGTGTGATGTCTGCAGACTGAGTCTTTCCTCTATTCAGAATTCTTCTATTCTGGTTGCCCTGCCTATCCTACCTGCCTGGCTACTGGCCAATTAGTGATTTATTAAACCAGTACAAGTGACAAATCTTTACAGGATACAAGACCATTGTCCCACATTAGGTCTGTAACCCCAGACTTCTTAGAGAAAGAATAAATTTAAGAAGAGACACTAGTAAAAACAGGAGTTCCTGTCTCAGTGTAGAAAGTAAGTACCAAGACTGATCCCCAAGGTTGTTCTGTGTATGACATCTGTGCATATGTCTTGGCACATAAACACACACACACACACACAAATTATAATCATTTTTATCATCATCATCATCTTGCAAATTATTAATCTTGCATTAGGCAAAGTTGTACTTGGAAATGGGTGTGTTGTCTTTTGTGCCCTGTTCTTATTTAATGTCACTAATTACAGGTTGTGCATTACACATGCAGAAATAGAGTTAGAAAATAAGTAGATGAAAAAGAGTTAATTCATTATATTAGTATAACAAGGTATATAATATGTCATTAAAAGAAAAGCAATTGAACAAGAGTTATATCTGGAATGCAGTACATGAAAAATGCATAACTACTCTCTCTTGTCATATTTACAGAACACTCTTTTCTAAAAGGACAGGTGATATGAACACTTTAATTCTTAGGTCTTATAAATGTGCTAGGATGTATCCTTGCATAGTTGTCACACACTGTAGTCTGTAAATGACAAGCAGGGTGACATGGCAAATAGTGCTTCTGGTGCAGAAATAATTGTTTTGAATTGTTTTGAATGCTGAGAAGCCAAAGGACAAAGAGGACAAGGTATTAAAATAAAAATTTAACATTCTAACAAGTATGACAGATACTTTTAGAAAAGAGTCAGTAGGAAGTGCTTTGCCATTTCATTATGGAAATTCTTCACGGTGTCCTAGACTTAGACCTTGGAAACAAAATTGTATTGGGCTGTAACATTCCAAATCCTGAATTCTGTGTGTTTCTACCTTATCACAATTGTTCCAAAACAGTGTGCCTGTCATGGAGCTGGAGTTATATCTGTTTTTAAGAACACTTGCTGAACTTACAGATGATCTATGTATGGTTCCAGTTCCCACATGGTAATTCACCACCATCTAGTCCTTCAGTTCTGCAGTTCCAGTAATCTCAGTTGGCACCAGACACCCATGCAAGTAAAACATGCATACACATCAAATAAATAAGTCTAAATAAATGTGTCTTCTTTATAAATCATGTTATTAGGTTTTTCAGAAAAGTATGTGTTATAATATAGAAGAAAGACAAATATTTATCATCCTTGGAAAAAATCAGATCTTGTTTACACTCGCAGATAGCAGTGTTTGCCAATATGCTTAAGTTATTCTCTAAAACAGTCTGACAAATTAAGCTTCACATGAAATAAATACAACTGTACACTTCACAGCGTAATTCACTTAAAGTGTGCAATCAGCATAACCATGAAATTCCCGAGCTAATCACAGATAGACATTTAAAGCTACATGGACATGTCTCAATGTCTTTTCTAGACTATTATGTTTTAGTTCAAATGAATGGATCTTGAAATAAAGCTCACTGAATCATAGGTTTTAGATTAATGGATTCTATATATTTATATTTTCATTTTTTTCACTTTGATATGATGCACTTCTTCATACACAAGAGATATGAAACAGATAACCAGGAACCCTGCAGGGGGTTGTAGGAACATTCATCAGTGATAACTAGTATTTAATGGGTGAACCCATCAAGCCTACGATTCCTGATGGGAGAGCCCTACCAGGCAAGGCCATGGGATCACTGGCTGTAGATAACTCTTTGTAATTTCTCTCATGAGCCACATCATTTCTTCCCTAAGAACAACTGTGGGGTGGTTTTCCTTTGGTGATATCTTTTATACTTATTGGGCACACATATAGCTGTGGATGGCTAGGAACATGATCCTGTATAGTTATGATGAACAGAAATAATAGCTGGGTATTTTACATTTCTCAGACTGACGTAGAATTCTCAGTCACAAAGACAGCCTTTTACACAGACAGCTAATTTTGGACATCAGAACAAATTCAAAGCAGGCTGATTGCCCCTTGAGACAAATATCTGGTTGTCACTAGAGACAATTAATTACACAAGGTCATTTTCCCAGGTGTTGTTTTGCTGACTTAAAGTCAGAGTTTGAAGCAACTTTAGCCTGCAGGTACTCTCCAACCTCAAGGTTCAGCCAATTGTTTACATTCTGGGAACCCTCACCAACTTAGAGCTATGTACAAGGGTCAATGTGACATTGCTAGCCTAAGAGAAACAAAGTGACTCACCTTGTGTTATGAGAATAGGTCAGGCCCTGAAAATGTAATTTACAAGTGTCCAGAGTTTGGCTGTGTAGAGAGAGATGCAGTGCTGGAATGGAAAAAGATGACTGTGGAAAGCTACATGACAGATACTGCAGAACATGTGT
>LOJH01066537.1:0-10329 GCA_001685095.1 Ellobius talpinus | reverse complement strand
TTCTTTATTAACCAATTAAAGTAACACATAGACAGATGACCCTCCTACATCACTTTCTGGCCTCTCTAAGTATCCATATACATGAACATATATCACATATAGACACCTGATGCAAATAAATTGAAAAATAAAATGAAATCATTTAAATCTTGCCTAAATTATATAATCATCTGTACTCTGTATTCTACTTCACAACACTTAGATTCAGGATACAAAACAATTTATTGTGTTCTTGTTACTGCTTTTCTAAATTTGTATTTCATTCTTTCGCTGTGTTCACTCAAATGTCATGCAGATTTGGAGTTGTGTAGGAAGAACGCAGGCCCTGAGTTGATAAGCTTTGTGAAGGTCTCTATCACTCTGCAGAATTCTGTTCTCCTTTGGTGCCTTCTGACCTGCAGCTGCAGATATCTAGAATAAAACCCTTCCAAGCTCTACTCTTTAGGTCAGATTATTGCCTTGGGTAAGGCAAAAGTATAAAATAAACTTGCAGGAAGTCTTCAGAGTCTCACTCACTTGTTTTGCTTTAGTGACAGTCTTAGGCTGATTTAGAAATGGCTTCATTAGCCTTCTCTCACTTCCTGGGTGACTTTGGTTAGATATAATCTGGACTTTGTTGTCTACGTATAATATTAAACTAGTGTTATATATCATGGGGTCATGTGAAATTGAAAAATTAAGATAAGAAAAAAGTCCTGACCAATTGTACTCCAAAAAAAACCCACCCTATCTATTTTCCTGGTAAAGGATAGGTGGGTAAAGTCCTATCCTATGCTATACTATAAGTTTCAAACACATAAAAGGTGACCACTCTGTCTTGCTGAATTTGGTTTCCAGCTCAGAATTCTTAGCAGTTAAAGACAGAAGATGAGTTCTCTCTGTCTCTGTCTCTCCCTGTATGTCTCTGTCTCTCTCTGTCTCTGTCTCTCCTCTCTCTCTCTCTCTTTCTCCAAAGTTAATATCTGCTGACTACTTAGTGCAACCTGTTTCCACATGTGTGGAAACAGCCTCTAGGGGGCTACATCCCTGATGACTCTCTTATGTCAGAAGTGATCAGTCTATTCAGTGCAGCCATTCTATGGCATGGTCGTGTCTATGCCACTATTTCTGAAGAAAAAGAAAGGAAGGGCAAGGCTACTTTTCAGTACATATAAAAGAATGGTCCACAAAGTGAATGGTTAATTGAAAGTAAGCAATGAAAGTTTGCATACTTTATCTCCTATAAGTTGGAATTTTGAAAACAAATCAGAAAAGCTTTAAGAAATGAACTTTTACTAACCTTGAATTCAAGAATCATAATGTCTGCTCTGTATTTCATTACCATTAGAATTAATTATGATTAGCAGATAGAGACCTGTTCTCTTGTCAAGTTCACATATCCATAAAGATGACCACAGCCTTCTCTATGTGTGGTATAGCCATCACAGACATGACCTCCAGGATGAAAAGGGGGTAATTATATCCCTTAATTTCAGCATGAGTTTACGTAATAGTCAATACCCATCGCTCATTCTAAAACACTTTTAGTTATTCAAATAATTGCATATGCATTGTTTTCTGATTTCATCCATTAATACAATGTATTTTAAATGATATCTATCCTTACCCCACAATATATCCCAGAATTCTTTTCACATCCACATTGAATTTCATTTCTTCTTCTTTTTCTTTTTATCTCTCTCTCTTTCTCTCTCCTTCTTCTCCTCCTCCCCTTCTTCCTCCTCTTCTTTGCAGATGGAGGGTACTCATTTCTTCTCAGCCATCCTTACAGAATAATTGCACAGAAACTATATTAATTAAAACACTGTTTGGTCAATGGCGTATTCTTAGCTATCTTTTACATCTTGAATTATCCCATTTCTATTATTATTTTGTATTTCACCATGAGGCTTGTGGTTTGCCAGTAGGTTCTGGCTGGTGGCCATGTATCTTTCTCCTTTGGCAGCTACATGGTGTCTCTCTGACTCTGCCTTTTTCTCCTCTATCTCTGCCTTGCTCTATTCTGCACTGTTACAGGCCCAAAGCATCTTTGTATTAACCAATGGCAATAAAACATATTCACAGCATACAGAAGGGAATCCCACATCACCTCCCCTTTTTTGTCTAAATAAATTTTAACTTTTAAATAGTAAAATTATATATAAGAATACAGCTATTAAGCAAGAATTACAGTTACAGTATTTATAGCTACTTTATCTTTTGTCATAACTAAGGAAAGCTATAACTATCTGTTCTTCAACTCCATCAAAGACCCCATAAGAATATAATATTGCCTAAGTAAACAGGAAGTTCATTGTAACCAGCTTCCAAAACAATAGAATTGACAGAGACATTTGGCTGCCTGGAAACTCACTCAAAGTTCTTTGTAGTGCTGAAGCATCCATCATCAGCCTACAGGACCATAATATCAGTCAAACTTTTCAGCGAGGCAGGAAATTTGATGATCTGTTTTGCCTTGTACTAGCAAAGTTCAGCAGTTGCTTTCTTCTACGTCCTGCAGAGTGTCTGACAGTTTCACTCATGAAGCAGGAACGCTGAAGGACTGTCTCACCTTTAGGTAATTTCAGCAGTAATTTTTCTATGGGTCCTGCATGTCCAGTTCATATAGCATAACATCAAGCACTCCAGCCTAGAGCAGTTTCTTGCCCAAACGGCTAGCAAATTTCATAAGGAGCCTCTTTGATGTCCACCATCCTCTTGAAATAGATTGGTGTTGCCAGGAGCAGATGAGTCTCCTTGTCATGAAAAGTCCTAAGTTCTTGAAACATTTTAAATGCCATACTCTGTAGGTCTTTGAAGTATTGAAGATTATCTATCTAACTGAAATATATCACTATAAATCAAGAAAACTCCAACATAGCTGCAAGTTGACTATTATAAATGGCTACCTATTAAACTAAAATTTTTAAATATACATTACATTTTAAATGAACTGTCTAAACATAATACTTTAAACAAAATAAAAATATACATAACAAAATTGACCTTAAATTTGTATCAATAGACTAAGATTCATACCAATGCAAAGTATTCATCTCTATATTATATCTTCCTTATTTTTTAAAAAGAGATTTACTGTGACTATTAATGATTTATACCCAACCCCTTTTAAATGAAAATAAACATTTATAAATGATCATTTTTTAGGAATTAGGGCATAGTTTTCTCCAAAGTGTTTCATGCTTTTTGTTGGGTGAAGTATTTTCAGGGTTCATGGAGAACTTTCAGGGAGTCTTGTTCCATTAAATCACATTATCTTGTAAGGAATCCATAGGTTCTCATCTTCTGTGGAAACAAAAGCAGAGCCTCTTTTCCAAAGCAACCAATCCTTAGACCCAAATTTTGAAATCAAGATGACTTTAAATGTTGGTTTAGCTTAGCAGCCCCCAGAATCAAATATCTCTCTTATTCACAGTCAAAAAATTTAAAGAAAACTGTAATATACATAATCCAGACTCTCTGTGTATATTCCATCTTTATATGGCTTATTATTTTTACTCCTTTAATCTATGACTGTCTGTGCTCTCTCTTTAAAGACTTTGCTTTATTTTTTAAATCTGTTTACTTCATTTTATAACTGTCTATATTCTTTTTCCTTTCTCTATGTACATTTATCCACATTTATCCATTTGAATTTGTCTTTATTTCATATCTGCAATAATTTTCTGACCAGGGACCCTTTAAAAATGGTAAGCAGCTTGGTTGCCTGGATGCTGGCTCTGCCTCTCCCAGGCTTTCAATAAGGCGGAGGTAGTTTCTGTCAGCTCTGGAAATGCCAAGTGGAAGCTTTCCCTACCACCTCAACTCTGGGTAGCCCCATGCTGCATATAATCCCTTTTTATCTGAGTAAAAACTAAGTCTGCCATGCAACACACTGTGCGACCTGGAAACCTCTCTATGTATGGTGGTGGGAATCCGACATGCTCTCCTGCCTGTGCATGCCTAGCAGGCCTGATCCTGCAGCCTGCCCAGGTGGGGAGTACTGAGCTGTGGGCATGGTCTCAGCTACTTTCATCCCGACCCCGAGTGATCACACAAGCATCTGGACCTGAAGTGGGTGGTGGGCATTAGCCCCAAACATTCAATAGGCACCATTCTGTAGGCAGAGGCTGCTTTTCCGTTCCCGGTTGCCCAGACCTAAAATAATCACACAGAAAACTATATTAATTGCAACACTACCTGGCCAATGACTCTAGTGCATTCCTAGCTAGCTCTTATATCTTGAATTAACCAATTTTCTATTATTTTGTATTTTACCATGAGGCTCATGGTTTATGGGTAGGATCTGGCTGGTGGTCCGGCATCTGTCTCCTTCAGCAGCTACATGGCGTCTCTCTGAATCTATCCTGTTTTCTCTTCTATCTCTGCTTGGAATTCCTGCCTTTTCCTATTCTGCACTGTCATGGGCCCAAAGCAGCTTCTTTATTAACCAATGGTATCCACAGCATACAGAGGGGAATCCCACATCACATCTTTCTTTTCTTCTTTTAATAACCCAGATCCAATTAGTGCTATTCATAATCCGCTATGTGGAAGGGTGTCATTCACTGGTCAATGATCAATCTACATTGGGCCACACTGCTGAAGAAAATAAAGTTTTTCATTTTTAATTTTTTTCTAGCAAGTTCAGATATGTCATAGTTTGGTATTAAAAGAACTAGTTTTTAAATTAATCACTTAAAGTATATAAACTAAGACTATATTTCTCTTTCATCCGTGAAGTGCTGGTGACATAATAAAACGTGGGATGCCTCTTGGAGAGATTCTGCCAGTGTTTTTTCATTGTTTATCATGATGCTGGCATGCACACCCAAAGTAAGAGGCAACTGAACCAATGAATACAGAATATTTGGCACTTCAGCAATAGCCTTTGGCATAAAGGGTGGTGACAGGAAGTGTTTGCCAAAGTTGTGTAGGATGGAATCTAGCATGTGGAGCTATCACTGCAGTGTCATTCTAGGAGTCCAAAAAATATTTAAAAGAATTTAGAAATAATTAAAATGAGCTCTTGTTGACAGAAAAACTTCAGTATTTGGCAAAGTGACTCGAGATTAAAATTCTCCTTTGCAAGCAGTTAACCATGTTAACTATGATCTCTTGGCCATGCTCACCAGTAACTACATCATCCCTCCAGACACATGTGCTATGCCCGCATTTCTAGATATAGCTCTCCATCAATTAATCTAATGTCTCCGGCATCTACTTGTCTCCCATTCACTAGCAAATTAAAAACATATTTTACAGTGTTTCAAAAAGTAAAATACACCAGGAATCAGTGTTGACTTTTTTTCTTTCAGAATAATCACCTCACTGATTCCCATGAAGTCCACAGACGCCACTGTCACTATGACAGCATTGTGACAGGAACTAGTGTTGGAAGCTGCCCAGTGGAAGGAAACGTCATCTGTATTTCTGAATGAAAATGAGACACGTAGGACCAGTGCTTTCATACCTACATTATTACGTGAATGGAGAAGGAGAGTGAATCACCCCTGGGCAGAGAAACACCTCATGCTAATGCATCTCTTCAGGTAAGACTTGGATAACTGAAGAAAGTGCACTGGCATTTTTTGGTCAGTTAGGAAGGAAAGTCTTGTTCTATCATCATGACACAATGAGCTGCTTAGCTCTCCACTGCTTGTTTATGTGTGCTTTGTGTTTATGACCTACCACACAGTGAGAGCCGTAGCAATTTACCTCTGCAACTCTGCTCCAGAATCTACCGCAAGGTTCTTATGGGAAGCAACATTTAATTCACTCTTTGTATTTTTAGTGCATTGCATAATTTTTAATTTTCAGCCTTTTAAGATAAAAGTGAGTCATCCGCTTCTACTGTTCCATTTTTAATTAAACAAGGACTTAAAGACATTTTTTTACAACTTTAAAAATAACTCTATTCTCAGGTGTTTTCTGCCCCTTCCCCTCAGGGCTGTGGGAAGACTCTCCTAGTCTCCCCAACTCCATTTATTTGCACGTGAACTCTGCCAATATTCTTGGATCTCTTATGTTCCATGTTGGGCCTGTTGAAGTTTGTACAGTAGCGCGTCAGCCTTCTGACATTTGCTGTGTAAAGAACAGTATCACCCTATAATATGACAAAGAGCAGTTGACAAGTGGCAATTTTCCCAGTTATGTTTGCCTTTCGGTTGGAGCTGAGGCAAACCTAGAACTCTCCTGGAACCCCTTCCTTGGAGACTTTGCTGGGTCATAATGTACACCACCTGTTTCCATCCCAGCTTTCTAATCCTCCTTTGAGAAATTAAGAGACGACTACAGTCATATATGGATATAGGTTAGAATCACGGCCACAGTACTTGAATCCTTTTCAACTTAGTAGCCCCATAAACATGTAAAGGTGATTTTCTTTCCTTCAAAATATATAAGTTGGCATTAGAGATACTGAAAAAAAACAGTTCTTTCTGAAGAGTAAATTATTTTGGGTATATTATCTAATACAAAACATCAAGGATCTTTTCAGTATTGGGCAAATATACCTGTAACAACTGAGGAAAAAAATGTAAAATGAAAATTGGAGGACAGTTTAAATTCTTCCAGTCACTGATTCGATTAGGTACCTTAGTATTCAATCCATATTATACTCTGTCATTCTGTTTTAGGACTCAGCTAAGCATAATATGGCTATTTATTTCAATTAAACAGTATTTCTCATACCCTACCATCTATTAAAAAGAGAAAAGTTTAATTTCTGTAAAGAATATTTTAAAAACATCTCAAGAGAATTTTCAGAGAAGGTTAAATATGAATAAGCATAGGTACAAACAAGGAAAAAAATTAGTCAAATATCTGCTGGCTATGTTGGAGCTTCAAGAAGGTTTCCGGACTTAGATTTTCAGTGAAAACATTTAAAAATCAATTACAGAGACATTTGTTTTTCTGAGGCATTCTTTCCTTACAAGTCATAGCTTCAGCACTAAAATAAGCCTTGCATATCACACACACACACACGCACACACACACATGCACACTTGTGCATATACCAAATGCCTTTACCACCACCCACCTAACCTATTTTGTAACCTCTATTATAAGCAATATTAATGATTAGAGTATGTATTTTAGAATGGCTTTGGCGATAGCTATGTCCCAATATGAAATGGCCTGAAGCAATGTCCCCCGAGTTGCATTAGAATTCTATTCAGTATACTGTAACAGGCAAGTTTAGACATTGCTCTGACTTTAACAAGTAAATACATGAAAACTTTGGTCTATCCTGGGATCCCCACATGCACTAATGCATCCGTTGAGCTTAGTGTTAATGGCTGATTCTTTTCGTTCATGCTTTTCTCCCCAGTAAGCCTAATTGGTATCGGGAGTGTTTATTTTAAACCCGGTGGACTCTTTTAAACAGTAAATAATGTGGAATATTGGCCAGATATTTTTCTCAACCACAAATCTTGAACTAAATAATCATTTAAAAGTTACTATATTTAACACTCTCAAAGAGTTCAATGTCTTGTGATTAAAGTTTCCTGCCAAAAACCCACCACAAGCTCTGTGGGTCTCTTTCTCAGGAGTGTAGAGGAGGTAAGCGATGTGAATGAGCCCCTCCCCTGACCCTACTAATACCCCAGAGCTCAGGGAATCTAGGAGCACCTTGAAGTCTACTTATTTATGGTAATTGTTCTTTTGATGAGCGCAGGCATTCTCCCACCTCTGAAATACACAGGTCCTATTTACTGGCTATCACCATCTGTAAGGGTACATTTGAGTTGAACAATGCAGAAAAAAGACTAATTCCACCTGCAGATGCTGTGCCACCGAGAAATTAATCCCAACAAAGAGAATCATCACAGTGCAAGCATAGGCACAGTGCTCTTTTGATTGTGGCATAATGGTTTACCTCACTTGACTCCCTGGGAAAAGGAAAGAAAATTCTGATTATTTTCCAAGCAAATCTACATCTGAAACTGCACTGTAGGACTTTGCATAAAAAGACTTGGAAATTCTTGTAGTATCTCCCCTCCCTTGTTCTAGCATTTGCTGTCTCTGAACTCCAGTCATGCCTGGTGTCCATAGCCGGAGGGGATGGCTGACTTAACCTTTGAGGAGAAGGTCTCAGAAATGCTCTCTCTGTTCTTGAGCTCCAGACTGACACCCTTGTGAAAACAAGAAACACACGAAAGCAGAGCCTCTGTGTAGAGGCAAAGGTCAGGAAAACAGCCAAGCTGAAGGAGAGTATGCGGAAGTGTGAAGGCTATTCACCTGCCTTACCTTTGTGGTTGATGAAATGATGGTGTTTCTGGGATGAGTTGTAACCTGCTTGCCTTCTTCTCCTGGAAGTCATTCATTCAACTTTCTCTTGAGCTATTGAGCTTTCATTTTCCTCTATACCGTGAGCCCACAGTTGTTGGTTGTGATAGTTTTATGACTACCTTACCATTTCTCATTACCCTGTGCTATTTTTTCAGCCTCTGTCATTAGTTGATCCTGCCCTGTTTGTTTGATACATTGTTCCTTTCCCTCCCAGGAGCTTGAATTAAGGGAGCAATGAATTGAGGGAGCAAAGGCGATTCAATGCTGCTTTCCTCCTGCCTAAGGGGTTGAAGGCAGGCTGAGATGCATGTTGAGGGTTAATCACCGGCAGCAACAACTAATTTTACAAAATGCTATAATGTTTGATTAATAAATGAAAGAGTGAATGATTAAAGTCACACTGTGGAATTTATTTAAATTAATTGGACCCAGATTGTATCACATAATGATCTATTTATTGCTTCCTCGACTTTCACTTGAAGTTAGCTCAGATTTTCCTAAAGCTAGAGAGTATTTGCCATAATTCCCCTCTCCCTAGGCACACACTGGCTAGAGGGAGATCACCGGCTCTGTTTTCAAGATCTGAAAATATTAAGTGACTATTCCCCTACCTTTATTTATGATACAAGAAGCTTGAGAGATTTCTGGTGTACCATTAGGGTTTAACATTTGGTATCTCTGGACTCATTACCTGCTGCTCTAACTGAGGTTGTTTTGTAAGCTGTTTTATAAACAACATGAAGCCAGGCAGGACAATTAACACTCAAAGTAATTTCAACAAACTGGAAAATGTATCAAGAGAAACAGCAAAAATTATACAAAAATTACTGGAATCCTTTGTATTCAGAATTTTCAAAAATGCTAATACCTACTAACACTCAAAACAACAGTTTTATTGCTAAAACAAAACATACCATGGTACTTGCCTAATACAAATGGAAGGTAAATGTGATAAAAGGATGAAATTTCATGTACTTTAATAACCGTATACATTGACCACAATCTGAGACATAATAAAATTTGCTTTCAGTAGGAGAGAAGCAGCTCATTTATTCCATGATTTGCTTGCTTAAAGCACTTAATGCTCACCATGGAAAATGTTTCAGTAAGAGACAAGGAAGCTGTCTCGTTAAGCTGGCTAAAAATTTTCTGCAGTGGGCCTTAGGGCTTAGAGACAATTTGAGCCCCTGGCAAGTCTAACTTCTGATTATCGGATAAATTTCTCAAGAATTGAAATCCCAAAGTAGAAGTCCAAGAAGATGAGTCAGAAAAAAACAAGAACAACAAAAAACAAAAATAAGCAATCGCACAGTGACCGTAACATTCTTGATATTTCCTGTCTTCAAGATAGAACCAAGGATTGTTTTCCCACTAAGAGTTTTTCTGAGGACTTTAAAATGTCATCCTTAAAACCTGCAGAAATTGGTGAATTATCTTCACCATGGACACAGAAATGGCAGACGTCGCTTGATTCAAGTATTTCACAAATTTCACTCAAGCTGGGCATAGTGACACACCCCCGTTATCCCATCATTTGGAGGCCTAGGGAGAAAGATCACAAGCTCAAAACAAATCTGGACTGACCAGCAAGATCCTATCTCAAAAGAAAAAAACAAACAATTCAAATAGAATATCTGAAAGCCTATGGTTAGGAAGTCATTTAAAATTATTGCTCATGTGGGACAATGGAGAGTCCTGTTTGCTCTCAGAGAGCCCATGCCCAATTCTCAGTGCCCATGTGGTGCCCTCACAACTGCCTGTAACTCTAGCCCCAGGAAATTGGACACCTTCCTCTGCCCTCTGCAGGCACCACACATACATCATGCACAGATATACACGCAGGCAAAACACCCACACATGTAACAGAAAATGTATATTTAAAATATTGCTCCCTATATGTATCAGACTTTCTTTTGGACCATCAACCAGTTCCCAAATCATGTCAAAGAGACTTAGTATTTGTTATGAACACCCAGCCTTATCTTATGTTTGTCCCGCTAGGTCTTTTTTTTTTATTTCAGACACTTTTTTATTGTTATTAAAAAATTTTCCACC
>LOJH01066535.1:0-11362 GCA_001685095.1 Ellobius talpinus | reverse complement strand
CACACACACACACACACACACACACACACACACACACACACACACACACCCATTCCAAGGATACTAAATAAGCAGATCCCCGTGAAAGACTCTGCTCTCCTCTCTCCTGTGAACCCCTGAGGACCCCTAGCCCATCCCCATTCCTAAGTGTCAGCTCCCAGTACCCAGAAACACATTTTACCTGTATCCCCCACGGCCACATCCATCAGGTTCACAGAGAATCTCCTACCAGGTAACATACAGACATTGCACTTTTCTAAAACCCAGAGAGGAAACCAAGCCAACTTAACAAAGACAAGACCAGATAGCAGCGCCTAGACCTATAGTCTTCACAATCCCAGATGCCTGGATGCCCGTGTAAAACCACAATCAATAACAACCAGGACCATATGTCTCCACTAGAGCCTAGCAATCCTACAGATCCTGTAGGATTCAGCAGGTCCTGAGTATTCAAACATAGATGAAGCACAAGAAAAAGACCTTAAAACCATCTGTATGAAAATGATAGCAATCCTTAAAGAGGAAATGAATAAATCCCTTAGAGACATCTGGGAAAATACAAACACTGAACAGAAATGAATAAAAGTGTCCATACCCTGAAAGAGGAAATAGAATCAATAAAGAAAACCCAAACTGAGAGAATTCTGGAAATGAAAAGTTTAGAAATTCGAAAAAGAACTACAGAGGCAAGCTTCACCAACAGAAGACAAGAGATGAAAGAGAGACTCTCAGTCACTGAAGACACAATAGAAGAAACAGAAACATCAAAGAAAATACTAAATCTAAAAAACCCCTGACACAAAACATCCAGGAAACCTGGGACATTATGAAAAGACCAAATCTAAGAATAATAGGAATAGAGGAAGGAGAAGAATCCCAGGCTAAAGGTCCAGAAAATTTTTTCAACAAAATCATAGAAGAAAATATTCCTAACCTAAAGAAAGAAGTATCTATAAAGGTAGAAGAAGCATACAGAACAATAGACTGGACCCTCGGCACATAATAACCAAAACACTAAATTGCAGAACAAAGAATATTGAAAGCTTCAAGAGAAGAACACCAAGTAATGTGGAATGTTACTCTGGGAGGGAGGGGTTTCAAGACAGGGTTTCTCTGTGTAGCCCTGGCTGTCCTGGAACTCACTCTGTAGACCAGGTTGGCCCTGAACTTACTGAAATCCACCTGCCTCTGCCTCCCAAGTGCTGGGATTACAGGTGTGCACCCCCTCCCCCCGTGTGGAATATTATCTGAAGGTTATATTTGTTCAATGCTGTGAAAATGTGTTGCTTTTGTTTATGCTGCAGTTGTTTCACTCTGTGAAGCTGTGATTCTTTGCCTGTCTAAAACTCCTGATGATCTAATAAAGTGATGGATGGCCAATAGCAAGGCAGGAGAATGGGTAGGCGGGGCTGGCAGGCAGAGAATAAAGACAGGGAGGATCAGGATAGAAGGAGAGAGGACACTGCGGGCCACCCAGCCAGCCACGGAGTAAGAGTGAAAGTAAGACACACAGAAGTAAGAGAAGGAAAAAGCTCAGAGGCAAAGGGTAGCTGGGATAATTTAAGAAAAGCTGGCTAGAAACAAGTCAAGCTAAGGCTGGGTATTTATAAGTAATAATAAGCCTCCATGTATTTATTTGGGAACTGGGCAGTGGGTCCCCATAAAAGAACAAAAGAGTAAAAAGAACAAAAAACAAACACAAAGTAGCATATGAAGGCAGACCTATTAGAATTATACCTGACTTCTCAATGAAAACCCTAAAAGCCAGAAGGGCCTGGACAGATGTGCTGCAGATGCTAAGAGACCACAGANAAGAAAAGCTGGCTAGAAACAAGTCAAGCTAAGGCTGGGTATTTATAAGTAATAATAAGCCTCCATGTATTTATTTGGGAACTGGGCAGTGGGTCCCCATAAAAGAACAAAAGAGTAAAAAGAACAAAAAACAAACACAAAGTAGCATATGAAGGCAGACCTATTAGAATTATACCTGACTTCTCAATGAAAACCCTAAAAGCCAGAAGGGCCTGGACAGATGTGCTGCAGATGCTAAGAGACCACAGATGCCAGCTCAGACTACTATACCAGCAAAACTTTCAATCACTATAGATGGAGAAAATAAAACCTTTCGTGGTAAAGACAAATTTAAGCAATATTTACCTATAAATCAAGTTTTTCAGAAGATGCTAGAAGGAAAACTTCAACCTAAGGGTGTTAACTACAACCATGAAAACATGGGAAATAAATAATCTCAGACCAGTAAAATCAAAAGAAGGGAAACACAGACACACACATACACGCACGCACACACACCCCACTACCACCATGAACAACAGGAATCAACAATCATTGCTCATTAATATCTCTCAATTTAGATGATCTCAACACCTCAATAAAAAGACACAGACTAACAGAACAAATATTAAAGTGGAATCCATTCTTCTGCTACATACAAAAAACACATCTCAACATCCAGGACAGATACTACATCAGAGGAAAGGGTTGGAAAAAGATATTCCAAAGAAATAGACCTAAGAAGCTAACTGGTGTAGCCATTTTAATATCTAACACAATGACTTCAAACCAAAACTAATCAGAAGAGTTAGGAAAGAACACTATGTATTCATCAGAGGAGAAATCCACCAGATGATATTTCAATTCCTTACATCTAAACACTAAACACAAAGGCATCCAGTTTGTAAAAGAAACACTAGCACAGATTAAGTCGCACATTGACCCTCACGCCTTGATGATGTGCTATTACCTCCAACACTATTCTTTGTCTCATGATCGTCTTGGTTATCCTAGATCCTTTGTGCTTCCATATGAGTTTTAAGGTTGGTTTTTCTATTTCTCTGAATAATAACAATGGAATTTTTTAAATCAGGAGTGCATTGGTCTGTCAATTGCTTTTGGTAAGATGTCCATTTTCATCACATTAATCCTTCTGATCTGTGACAATTAAAAGTCTTTCCATTTTCTAATGTATTCCTTAATTTATTTCTTCAGTGTTTAAGAGTTTTTATTGTAGGATTCTTTTATTTCCTTAGCTAGGTTTATTCTAAGGATTTGTTGTTATTGTTTGGTTTAGTTTTTTATTTTGTTTTGTTGTTTGTTTTTTTTAATTGTGAGTGGCATGGTTTCACTGGGTTTTTTTTCTCAATATTGTATTTGTTATTGGTGTGCAGGATAAGCTATGGGTTTTGTATGATTATTTTATATCCTGCCACTTTGCCAGCTTGAGGGTATTCTGGTGGAGTTTATGGTGATAGAAGCATATTATCTTAACATAGACGATATGACTGCTTGTTTTCCCAATGGAAGCCCATTTATTTCCCTCTCTTATTTTGTACTCTCATTTCGACTTTAAGTGCTCTATCACACAGAACTGGAGACAAGTGGACCCTTTCTCTTGTTTCTGATCTTGGTGGAAATGATTTGACTTTTTCCATGTTTTGTATTGTTTGGGATATAGGTTTGTCATATATACCTGCTATTATATTGAGATATTTTTCCATCTGTAATTTCTCTAGAATTTCAAATCATGAATCAGTTTTAGTTTTGTCAAGGAATTCATCTATTGAGATAATCTTTATTTGTAGAGTACAAGCAAGATGTCACAACATTTATTGTTTTCATCTAAAATAAAAAAGATTATAAGAAAAACTATCCAGCAAGTACAATAACACGTCTGACACCCTCACAGAGACATACATTCAGGCAAAACACCAAAGAGCACAAAATAAAAGCAAATTATATATTTAAGAAAAGAATGATTGATGTTAGTTCTTGTTTAAAGGTGTGATGGAATTCTGCAATGAATTGATCTGGCTTTGGACTGCTTTCAGTCGGTAGATTTTATTATTATTTTTATTGCTTGATCTTGTTGATTACTATACATCTGCTTAAATTGTTTACTTCATCTTGGTTTAAGTTTGGTATGTTACCGATATGTCCACAAATTTACCTATTTGTTCCATGGTATTATTTAATTCCAATGTTTCTGTTTATTTTTTTCAGAATGAACTAATATGTTTTTTTCAGAATGAACTGTCTATTGGTAAAAGCAAACTATTAAAGTCATTATTACTATGTTGGGATGATCTGTGACTTTGTTTTTAGTAGTATTTAGCTTGACTTTTGGAACCTCTGTGTATGGATATGATTATAGAGGTGTATTAGTCCATCAATCAATGTGAAATGACCTTTATTTTTCTCTTCTGGCTAATTTTAGTTTGAAATCTATTTTTACCAGATATGGGAACAGTGTCACCTGCTTGCTTCCTGGTTCTGTATGCTTTGAACTCCTTGTCCATCCCTTTGTCCTGAAATACTGCCAGTCTTTGATAACGTGATGCATTTCTTGGAGGCAGAAGAGAGATCCTTTGAGATGGCTTACTGGTTAAGAGCACTTGTTGTCCAACCATGAAGACCGTGAGTTCAGATCCAAGCACCCATGTATCAAACACGACATGGTCTCATGTGTCCTTGTAGCCACAGTGATGCAGACTGAGTTTTCCAGAACTCTTCGTCCGAAGAGACTAGCTCTATAGATCTACTGACTCAAGAGAATAAGAAATAGACAGACATGAACAAGCTGCTACATACAACCTATACGTGTGTAATATGGTTTTGGAGCTCTCCTCTAACCCTGATGTTCTGTGTTCTTTCCCGAACATGCCCTAGACCTCTTTTCTTTTTCCCTAACTCTCTGCTCCTCAGAAGTTATTAGGTTGCCGTGGAATAAAATAATCCTTTTGTACACTGTGAAGGTGTGTTTCTCTCTTTGGTTTAATAAAGAGCTAACTGGCCAATAACTAGGCAGAAAGAGTTTAGGTGGGAGAGCCGGACTGAGAGAACATTAACAGAAGAAGGGTAAGAAGCCATGAGTCACATGGCATCACGTAAATCAATAAATACGGGTTAATTTAATTTGTAAGAGCTAGGTAGTAATAAACCTAAACTATCTGCTAACCATTTATAACTAATTATTAAGTCTCTGTGAGTTTATTTGGGAGCCAACGGTCCTGACAAAAATCCCACCTACACTATAGGCTTCTATAAACCAAGTAAGTACTTTTTAATCAGCTGTGTGTGTTGCCACATGCCTCCTAATCTCAGTATGCTGGAGTCTGGGACTGCCACAAATTCAAGGCCATCCTAGGCTTCACAGTGAGTTTAAGGCCAGTCAACAGAGTAAGACTTTGTCCCTCCCAAAAAAAACCCAACAAATCAATAGACAAACAAATGAAAAACAGTAAAATATGCCTTTTAAAATGATGATGGACTCTTCCTGACTCATATACGCGCAAAGGACAATCCAAAAGTTCTGAGCAACACTAGTTGTTGCATAGGGGCCAAACGACTTGTCTTTCTTACGAGTATATAATGGCAAAGTCAGTTATTCAACACAGCCTCTGAGAAGTTCATCTTTTGCAGTGGTGCTCAATCCTGTCCTCCTACATGAATGAAGACCAGCACCTTCCAGCATGTCAAAAACTTGAAGACAACCTAAGAACTAGGAAAAGAATTCACTCAGCTGAAACACACAGGAGACATTTTTAAACTATCTTTTCTAAACTTGTGAGAGTGAATAATAGACACTTTGGAAAGTGCACCATGAGACCGCTTCAGGGGCTGTCCAGGAAGAGCTGCATTCTGCGCTGGCCTTGTCAGTCAGCTAGAAAGCCAGGGTGAAGAGGTGGCAGTGCAAGCAGCCAACACTTCGTGAGTCCAAGGGTCACACTGGTTTTACTTTTCTTTTCCAGTGAGCATTTCCTGACTCCCGCTTTTATCTCCTCAGAGCCAAACGCTGTCTGCAATCAAGGTAGTCAGCAATATTTATGTGAAGAATAGTTACCAGCTGATGAAGATGCATTCGCACCCGATTCTAACCATGCGGCAGCAGTGGAGACCTAGCAGGGAAAGGAAGGAAGGTTGAGCTCCAGGAGCCTGGATTGCTCTGCCCAACCTCCAATTTTAAGATCAAACAGGCAAAGATTCCACTAAAATAAACACTTAGCTAGCTCTGAAATATCCGAGCAACAAACAAGAATAATAAAATAATGTCCATATAACTCAGTGGGTAGAAGGCTGGCCTAGCGTATTGGAAGACTTGGGTTCAAATCCCCAGAACTGCCCAAAGCAGGACAGTGGAAGCTCAGAGCCCTGTAAACTCAGCTACTGCAGAGGTGGAAGCTGGAGGTTAAGGACTCAAACTCATCTCTGGCCTTAAACAGCACGAGACCCACCTGGGTCTAAAACAGCAACAGAAAACTCGCATTGTTCTCCTTTTTCTTCTTTGTGGGTTCAGCTGCTTGCTGGCAAATCTGACAGCCTGAGTTTGGTCCCTGGAACCCACATGGTGGAAGGAAAGTCGTCCTCCGACCGCCGCACCCACTCCACAACCTGTGTGTGCTCACACACGTACGCAAACAAAATAAATTAGCGTGATTAAAACTGTTAAAATAAGCAAACAAGTGCAGCACTCTTCATAGTAGCTAAATTATGGAGCCAACCTAAGTGTCCAACAACAGAGGAGCAAACACGGAAAGCGTAATGCACATTCACAGTGGAATTTTTCAGTCATGAAAAAAGAACAAAGTTGTGTCCATGCAGGAAAATGGGTACAGCTGGAGATAATCACGGGGAGTAAATTATCAGAAGGAAAAATGTTTTATCCCATTTGTGGCTCCTAGGTTTGGTAGAGAGAGATAAAATTACATAGGAATATATGCCATGAAAATAGAATTCAAACTGTCTAGGGGACAAAGGGAACTAACGGGAAGGGGGAGAGAAGAAGGTACGGGGGTTATGACCAATATATAATAGATAATAAATGAAAGGTTAAAATTAAAATAATAAGATAAAAACCGAAGATAAAACACAATGGGCGAATGTTGATGGCCGTTCGAGCTGCGTGTGGTGAGCTCCTGGAGATTATAATTACGCTCTTCTTTGTACTTCGAGGTCTGAAACTGTTATATTAAAAAAAAAAGCAAAAGTCTTTGGATGAGAAAAAAATTTAAAAAGTCTGTTGGCAAGGACAGGAAGGAGGTAAGGGAACGTTAGAACAGTTTTGTTTCATGTTGGGTGTTCGCAATGAGGAATTCAAACCACTTCCGGCCGCACATCCCGTTCCTGTTCCAGCTGAGGACAAATTAGAGACTTTTGGGAAGGAACACCCACATGACTTGGTTTCACCCTAAGGGTTCAAAAGTCAGCACACCCACACTCAGGACCCAGTCGGATCTGAGGTGATGAAACGGGTCAAAGGTCATCCTGAGGAGGATGGAAAGAGCTGGATCAGCTCTGGGGATCATCAAGAAGAGTCAGCAGTACTGTGGGGGGTGGGGCGCCTTATCTGTTATCCTCTACTATAGATAGATTTGTTATCTATAAATGGTGTCAGCTCTGGGACAGTGGGAGTGTAAATAAATGCCCCACGTCTACTGTTTTACATACGGACAGCACTAATGTTTTCATTTTATAATTTAATATCATTTACTGCGTGTGAGTGTGCGTGTGCTTTTCTGATACGTATATAGATGGGTACAGGTATGAGTGTACCAGGACTCATGTGTGGACATCAGAAGGCAACTTTCAAGGGTCAGTTCTCTGGTTCTACTTTTGGTTTCAAAGATTGAACTCAGCTCATCAGGACATCCTGCCAGGCCAAGGGCCAACATTACTATAAGCACAAGATAAAACTTATCTCATGGCGTAATATTTTCAGGGTTTTCCCTATAACACCCCTCCAAAGTTCACATTGAGTAAGATTGGATAATTTTAGTTATCGTCCTATGACATCAATCTTCTTCCCCCAGGATTTTTCCTTTTCAGAATGGCATTTCCTTGGAAAGGGTTGATCCGCTTAATAAGCTGCAGCTGAGAACAGTTTAGTAAGCGGTCATGTCACAGAACTGCTGTCTCTGGGAGACAGAAAGAGTTCAGGTGAGGACTGGACGGTGGAAGGTCCTTGCCCGGTGGCCAGGGTCTTGGACATAGAGGGACACATGGACAGTGTCAGAGCAGCAGGGACAACGAAGAAGAAAAAGTGGACCAGAGCTGATGGAGGGGTTAGACCCCAGCGGGTCCTGTGGATCAGAGCTGATGGAGGGGTTAGACCCCAGCGGGTCCTGTGGACCAGAGCTGATGGAAAGTTAGACCCCAGCGGGTCCTGTACCCAGACCTGATGGAAGGTTAGACCCCAGCGGGTCCTGTGGACCAGACCTGATGGAAGGTTAGACCCCAGCGGGTCCTGTACCCAGACCTGATGGAAGGTTAGACCCCAGCGGGTCCTGTGGACCAGAGCTGATGGAAAGTTAGACCCCAGTGGGTCCTGTACCCCAGACTGGACTCTCACAGGTCATCTGTACGATGTGTACTTTTCCTGCTCGTGTCTGTTTCATAGCAGCCTTGGCGGGGTGGGCTTTCCAGACGTAATTTTATATGCTAATTTTGACTTTACCCCCCCACTCTTCTGCCATAATCTCACTTAACTCAGGGGCCCAAGTCAAGCACCGTTTCTACATTATCTCACCTAGAGCTACTCTAGGAAACCGATACCATATCTTCATTTTGTGTATGTAGAAATAATTCATTAGGAAACCTAAGAAAAATACCCAAAATCATATGGCTATCAAATGATAGGTTCAGCCTTTAAACTAGGTCTGTCTGACTTTGATTCTATTCACAGAAGTTCCTGTATAGACAGAAAAGAAATACGGAGGTGCAAAAATACAGTCCCCTGCAAACCCCACAGTGAGGAAGTCCAGGCAGTCATGGTGGCGCAGGATAATTCTAGACACTGACTGTACTAAGTGAGAAGAAAGAACACTGATAAGGCTGAAGAGGCCGGGAGGGTGGGGACTCAACTTGAATATCCTCATTTAAAGCTGAGTAGCTAAAGCCTCTCTGATATTGATCTTAAATGATGTATTTGTATTTTTGTGTCAACAAAATATGGAAATGGGAGATAAGAATGCACTATGAAATATATGCATGGTAATTTGGAAGAATTATATTCAGTGGAGTGATTAAGCATAAAGCTACACTATACAAACAACTGTACCGCTTTGCTAGAAATTTAATAGAGCAACAAGAACCCAAGAAGTCTGTAGACCTAGAATGAGGTGTGCATGAGTCCTGTGGCTGCTAAAATCTACCCATTCATCCAACTGCTTGTTGGCATAGATACCAATGGGAAAACTTATATTTGAATGGGAATCAAAACAAAGCCTGTAAAATTCCAGAGTCTGGGTTTGACTGTTATGTTGTAACATGTATTAACTTAACATTTGAATTAAGATGATTTGCCAGATTTCTCAAGTTGGTATGGGGTACTAGTTAAGTGTGTCTGTTTTTGGCATACCAAACTGAATTCAACCCCCTACTTCCCGCAGTAACCCTCAGAGACACGGATCATAAAGATGAGTGGAGCAAAATGGAGTTTTAGACCTCAGCTTTGCGACTGACTAATCACTATACTTACTGTGTGGTGTTTACTAGGGCAGAAGAGCCATCCAGCACACATTGAGAATGTTAAATTTTATACCCCAATAGGCATCTGCCAGAAAAACAGTGGAAAACCATCAGAATCCTTTCTTTTACTGCACAATGACTAACATACTTAAACTAATTTTATAGCTTCCTAGCCAAGTTTGTATCACAAAAAGAAGCTCAAATTAGTATTGATTGGTATGGTGGTTTGATTGAAAATGGCCCCACAGGCTCATATGTTTGAATGTTGAATTCCTAGTTAGTAGAACTGTTTGAGAATAAATAGATGTGGCCTTGTTGGAAGAGGTGTGTCCTGAGAGTGGGCTTTGAGGTTTCAAAAGTATATGCCATTCCCAGTGTCTCTCTCTCTCTCTCTGCCTGTGGTAGGGGATCAGATGTAAGTGCTCAGCTACTGCCCCGTTGCCGCGCCTGCCTGCCTACTGCTATGCTCACTACCATGACTGTAAGCCTCCAATAAGCTTTTTCTCCTATGAGTTGCTTTGAACATGGTATCTCTTTACAGCAATAGAAAAGTAGCTAAGACAGTTGGAGAAGTAAATACAGGTGGGACAATAAAGAACAAAGATCAAATTGGGCAGTAAGACAAACAACTCTGACTCCTGCCTTAACCAACACCTCCCCCACTTCCTGCGCACAACAAACAACCATACCTACTGTAAGGAGCAGAATTCACAGAGACAGTAAAAGACAGAAAAGAGAACCCCCACAGGCTTTCCTATGAAGGAAAATAGTCTTCTAAAGACATGTTGATTATTCTAAGTTGCTTATGTGACCAAATATTCCCAGAAAGTAACCATACCTTCTACTGGACTTTCTACAAAGCTATGTAACTGATCAGGTCTTTTTTGTTTGTTTGTTTGTTTGGTGGGTTTTTTTGTTTTTCTTTTTGAAACAAGCCTTCTCTGTGTAGCCCTGGCTGCCCTGGCACTCTCCATGTACACCATGCTAGCCTTGGATGGCCTCTGCCTCCTGAATGCTGGGATTAAAGGCCTGAGCCCCATAAATAACTTGATTAGTTATCTAACAATTGTAGAACGTGGTGTTTTATCATAGCAACAGAAAAATAAGTAATACAAATTCTTAGTCCTTTCAATAAAAGCACTTATAATGAACTCAGAAGGAAGATCAAAGACAGAGTGGGCAAGCTGAAGATCAAAGCAGGTGTTAGGAGGAGGAAAGAATGATAGCCACGCCTTTTAGATCAGGGTCTGTGGCCCTTGAATGAGAAAGTCTCCCATAGGCTCACATATATGAACATTTGGTCCCTGGGTGGAAAGGTTATGGAACCTTTAGGAGGTGGAGCTTTGCTGGAGGAAGTACATCGCTGGGGGTGGGCTTTGAGGACTCGTAATCTCAGCCTGTTTCCTGTTTGAGCTCTGCTTTCTGTGTATGGAAAAAGATGCAATCAATCATGCCTTCCCTGACATTGTGGATACAAGCCCTCTGAAAGTGTGAACCAAAATAAACTCTTTCTTCTGTAAGCTGTTTTTGGTTATAGTATTTCAACACACACACACACATACTCACACGCACACACACATACTCACCAAGGGAAATAACTGGGCTAACCAAGCAGCTGGAACAGCAGCATTCCAGAGCCCAAACCTACCTCAGTCACCTCAGGGGGTTCATGCAGTACAGCCCACATTCTCGCAGACACCTCCTGACACCCTGCAAATTCTGTCCTATCTACATCAGCTCTTTCATCCTAATAGCAAAGCTCTGTTTCATTTTGTCAAGGCTCACCTCCAACCTACCCCCTGAGGATTTAGAGTTCTTTACTTAGAGTTCTTTTTTTTAAAAAAAATATTTATTTATTATGTATACAATATTCTGTCTGTGT
>LOJH01066534.1:0-10330 GCA_001685095.1 Ellobius talpinus | reverse complement strand
TATCTATCTATCTATCTATCTATCTATCTATCTATCTATCATCTATGTATACACACACATACATACACATATAGTCAGTTTAGGCTTGAACTCTTGTATAGTTGAGTATGAGCTTGATCTATGATCCCCCTGCTTTCAACTCCCAAATTGAGAGATTACACATCAGTGCCATCACACCTAGTTTTATTTGGAGGCTAAAGATCACATTCATGGCTCTACGCCTGCTAACCAGGGTCTCTACCAACTGAGCAACACTCCGAGCCATCATCTGAGATATAGCCAAGGCAAAAATAAATATTTGCTGTTTCCTTTAGGCCTTTTGCAACTGCAGGATAGATGGACCTACCGGGCTTCCAGCACCTGGGCATGAGTGCCCAGGGGTCAGTTTCTGAGCAGGGGCTACAGTCCTCTCCCTATCTGAGTTTCTATTTCTTACAGTTTATCATGACTACAAGTCTGGCCCTGGAGATGAACTCAAGTTCTCAAGCGACAATCAAAGGAGGAGGAAGAGAAAGGCTGGGTGAATTTGAGTGTCCTCAGAATAAAAGGGATGAGCTAGATGGCAGAAGTTTTAGTTTGAAGAAAGTAAGGCCATAAACAGTGATTGCTAAAACATATTGGCCGTTTCATATTTGGTAATCACTCCTTAAACGTTTTTTACCAAAGGGCAGAGTTGGAAAGCAGCTCTGAGAATCTGGAAAATGACACAGCAAGTTGAAGCTTTATAATTATTGCTTTTTTTACTCTTTCCAGACACTTGGCCCACTAAGAAGATATCTTCTTTACATTTTCGGACTAATTGCCCTCAGTCCAGAGAAGCATCAGGGTTGCTCGGGTTCAATCTTCTACTTAATGTAATATGTTCATGTAAAATCCAAAGACAATGCGGCCTGAAAATGTTCTGCATGTGAGTACTTTTCTTTTCAAAGAACAATTTCAGTGAGGGAATCTCACTTTTTCCAAAAGAAAAACATCCATTCAAAGTTAATATTTTAGAATTATTTTTGTGCAGAGAGAAAGTGATGCTGAACATGCCCACATAACTACATTTTCTCCAACAGAAAGGTATTAGTAATTAGTGCTTAGGTGCAGCCAGAAGCAGCCAAGAGCACCTAATTAGTTCCAATTAACCATGACAGGGGATTACTTTCTAGGTAAGATTACCTTATAATGAGGTGATTAACCTCTTTGGAAATAGTTCAAGATATACTTATTTTATATTTAATATACCCTGGAAAGAAACATTACAGGAGGGGTCTTCACATTGTTCCCTGGGATAATTTCTATGAAGTATCGATTGGTCTTATTCCTGAAAAGTTACAAGACACTTTCATTATATTATTGAATATATCACGAATCCCCGTGCATCTAGACACGAGAAATTAGATGCACTTCATGTCAAATCAACTTACTGAGAAAACACCAAGATTATATATTTAAGAAAATTAAAAAAATGAACTTTAATCAATTAAATTATAAGTGCTGGCTCTAGATTACCCGTGAACAAGAAAAGAGAGCAATAATGCCATCGACATCAGTCACAGAAGTATGCTCGTTTCTCAGGGCCAGTTGTTTTTTGTATATTAGTTTAGAGAATCTCTTGCATGCCAAGAACACCGTTTGATCTTGTTAGAACTCAACTGCTGCTAACCAACAGGGTAGGTCAGAACACAAGGACAGAGTTCTGTGACATTAGTACAAGAAATACTTGATAAATTAGGGTAAGGGTCATGGCCAAAAAAGGGGGGGATTTTTAACTGCTGCTTAAGTTAGTTTTAGCTTTTAATTTACTACAGAATAATTTATATTTAAGGATGAAATTAACATTTACAGCATATGATTTTATATATATTGTACATATGTCTGCTGTCAGACTGTTAGGAACAATTTGTGTTTACTTTGTGTTTTCATTTTATAAATATTTTTTCAAAAATTTTATTTTAAGTATAGAAGCTATACTACCAAGTAGATTTGTTTTTCAAAAACTACTTTTAGTAGTTAAGCACCTTCCTTATAAGGAAATACTTAGATAATTTTTGTGGATTTTAGAAGGAGGTCTCTGAATTAGCTATTTCTGCTTTTTAATTTTCTTTTAATTTTCTTAGGAAGTGTAAGCATCAAATATTTGAATATATCACATGGAAATCATGTAAGATCAAACATAAACCCTAAGAATAGTACACAAAAATCAAGGAAAAATATTTAAAATATTTGTATTGAAACCATACAAATGAAATCTAAGTATCTTGTAAACAGAAACCAGAAATAATTTTTTTACCTCAATTGGAGGATGTGTAAGTATATACAACCCTCACTTTAATATATATTCCTTAGTTCTCTCTGGGCACCTAAACTTGGGAGTTCACAATCTACTTTTCTTCTGTACAGTGTCAATGTAGGGTCACCTATGGTTATTTTCTTTCTTGGAATCTCTGACAAATTTCTCTCCATAACCTTAAGTTCAGATTCCCATTTATGTGGGAATTCTCCAGACTCACCATCTAGTTGGATGACAGTCAACAGCAATATTTCATCTAAATTCAGAACATTCAGTCATCTTTCTTGGTGTACTTCAGTGACAAGAAGAAAGGAGTGAATGGGGAAAAGAAGAGTATTTCAGGCAAGAAACAAAGAAGGATGAAAAACTATTAAATTTCATCCTTATTCATCCCCTAGAGCTCACAGACTCTATCAAAGCAGCTACCTCTCAAACAAGTTTTTCAACACCTAGGACAGTGAAATTTGTGTTCAGGTAATGACTTCAGCAAATAATAATGAGGACCGCATGAGAAGCAGAATCCACTGACCTTCATGTGCAGGGCTCTGCTCATTGATCCACTCATATTTCTATTTGTTCAATTCAAGCACTATATCTGTACTTTTGGCATGGTTTATAAGCTATCCTAAGACTATTATATTAGAGGTAGAATAATCATGATAATTGTTGCATAAGTATAATGATATGAAAGTAGACTCTCTTAGGAAATATATGCATGGAAAATACACATCCATGCAGCATGATATGCCCATATCACTGTATAAATTAATCATTTATGTATCTACTCAGGTGTTCATTGCTGATTGCAAAGAAGATATGATACATCTAGAAAAACTGATTTAATAATAATGTTTTTTTCAGAGACATGTTCAGTGAATTTTGTATGGAGGATAAAACTAAGCACTCATGCCAAATCAGGTGGAAAATGAGTATGTATATTTTTAAAGAACATAAATGGGTTCCAGTAGGCAGAAAATGTAGACACAAAATACTTTACACAACACACAAGAAATAGATTCCTTTTTATTCTCATTTTATTTTGAATGTAGTGCACATATAGCCATCCAAAACTCAATTCTAAATATATAAATATAGAACCATGATATTAATGTAAGACTTGAATATTTTTGGTGCTTCAAAATTTAATTAATCAAAGTCAGACAAATAACTTCTTGATGGTGCCTTATCGAATAGAATTGTTTGATTGTGCTCCATCAGATTGACATGACTAAAATGATTTTCTAGTGTGATGGATGAAATGTTGGCGCTAACTGTCTACATGCTAAGCAAGCGCACTGTAATGCTAAGTTACTCCCCAACTCTCTGAAGCTTTTCTTTACTTTCAACTCCATATTTCACCAGAAAGTTTCAACTAGATTTTATTTTATGTTTAGATAAGTAATAATGCATTCTAGACTTTTGAACTGGGCCCTCTACAAGTGTTGCCGTTGCATGATTTGGTCCTCTTGTGGGCCTCCTGCTGCTCCAGGGAGCTGGGGCTGTCTCTGACTCTGTTGCCTGCTCTTGGGACCCTTTCCTCCTACTGCCTTGCCCAGCCTTAATAGCAGAGGAGGTGCCTAGTCTTGCTGTAGTGTGATATGCTGTGGCTGCCTGATATACAGGGGAGGACTGAACTTTTCTGAAGGGAAGGGAGAGAGAGTGGACGAGGGGGATTAGAGGGAGGGACTGAAAGGAGAGGAGGGAGGGGAAATTGTGAAGGGAATAGGAAAATTTATTAATTAATTAGTAAAAAAGAAACAATAATCATCTATTTTATTAATTTTCCTTTCTACTTTTACTATTACAGCAAAGAAGAAAGTTTAAGAATGGATAGATTTTTGCTTCTCCTTATCTTGTACATTATAATTTCCCATATTTAATGGAATATAGAATATACAGAATAATGTCCATTCTCAGTTAAGACTAGATAAACATTATCCACACAGTTCAAAGAATGTGTGGCTTTTGGCATTTTAAAAATCAATGAGTATGATTTATGAGCTATTTATTCTGACTAATAAAATACTGTTTCAATAATATATCTTTTCAGACAGACAACATTTATTTAGAGATGAATTTGGCTGACTTTAAGAAATACATGAATACTGCATGCTATTCAGTTTACAAAATGAAAATATATAGATACATAGATGTATATGTATGACATATAGAGGGTGATACTTTGTCCATGGATATAATACCCAGTAAGCCTTAGTGTATGGGTGATAATTACACATGGCTAGCCAACTAATTGGAAAATGAAAAGGCCAAACTATAAACATGTAGAGCTCCTTCACCTTGATGCTGTGACATAATTCCTGGCAAGATGCAAATTAAGGGAGAAAGAGTTTCTTTAGTTTACACTACAAAGGAATCCAGTCCTTCAAGGTACTGAAGGCCTATCAGCAGGAAAGTAATACAGCTGGTCACCCTGCTTTAGGAAGCAGGAAGTACTGAGGGGTCATGCTCAGCTGCCTTCTGTTTTCTACAGTCTGACAGCTTCACCTGAGGAATCAAGCTACCTAAGCTTAGTCTTCCCACCTCACTTAACTAATGCAGAAATCCTTCACAGACATTCCCAGAGATTTGTCTCCAAGTTGATTGCAGTTCTCATCAAATTGATAGTCAATATCATAGGCTCATCACTTGTCAACCTGATACTTCCCTGTATGACTTTTAAGCTCTAAGTGTCAACCATAGCCTCATAGGTATCTCCTAAATCAAACTCGCTCCAGTTCTACCTCAAATATCCAGAAAGAATTCCATCACTGTTAAAACTGAAACACAGAGTGTCTTCTGAGACTCAGGCAATCTCTTCACTGGGTTCCTGAACAATAAAAAGTCGGCTTCAATTTTCCAACATACAGATGCACAAAGTAAACATCCTCATCCCAAAAGGAAGAGAAGTATATGAAGAAAAGATCAGGCCAAAACAAGGTGGAAAAACAACTTTGAAATCAACAAATGCTTGGAGCTCTCAGTCAGGTACCTGGGACTCATATGGAATTGTCTGGACTCCAAAGGACTTAGGTAGCCCACATTACTATCTTCGTTGCCTAAAGCACACATAGCCTATCTCTTGGGGTACATCAGTCTGTGCTTGTAACTTTCCTTAGCAGATGTGATGATCTCTGTCCCCTAAATGTTCTGCAAATCCCAGGTTTCCTTGTCAGTGTTCTATTCAGTGATCTCTCAGGCCTTCAGTGTAAGGATTCTAACCGTGCCATGCATTGCCTAGTGTTAGTGCCTCTCTGAAATCATGGAGAAAGACCCTATGATCCTTTTATATTTGATGCCTGCAAAAACAGTATACATGCATTACATTAATGAATTCTTCTGACAGCTTGCAGCATAGTGTGGCCCCACTGGACCAAAGTTAAATCAACCTCTGGGAAATGCTGTTCTGGGTAGTTTCACTAGAGAATCCCTGCAGTGGTGTTCTGGGTTTATGTTCTCTCCTTCCATAGAACTTGGAATA
The DNA here is from genome assembly GCA_001685095.1 of Ellobius talpinus. NCBI lineage: Eukaryota > Metazoa > Chordata > Mammalia > Rodentia > Cricetidae > Ellobius > Ellobius talpinus. Next base: position 4,574 of record LOJH01066534.1, on the reverse strand, counting down.
TCACAAGATGCAGGCTTCCAGGGTTTAGGTCTTCTCATCAGCATATCTTTCTTGCTGTCACAGAGCTCCAGCTATCCCTTCAGTGGTGCTAAGTTCTTTAACAACTACAATGGCTTTAAACACCACCTCTTGGGTAGCTTAAACACTTTCCTTGTCGAGCTGCACATTTTTCAGATTTTTCTACTGACCTTTGCACTATCTCACTGTAGACCTGGATGACAGGCAACAACTTTGCCTGAACCCGAATGCCCTCTCATCTTGAAACTTTTCCACCAAACATTACTTTCGAATTCAGCCTCATTCATGGTCTACAGACAGAGGCAGAATGCAGCTAGATTCTTTGTCACAGTTTATACAAAATAATGTCCTCTGCCTGTTTACCACCTGAAGACTACTGATGTTTTTGAGTTGATCTTATATCCTGCCACACTACTGAAGGTGTTTATCAGCTGTAGGAGTTCCCTTGTAGAACTTTTCAGGTCACTTATGAATACCATCATATCTGGAAAGAGTCAAAGTTTGAGTTTTTCTTTTCCAATTTGTATTCCCTTGATCTCTGTTTGTTGTCTTATTGCTCTAGCTGGAACTTTGAATACTATATCAAATAGACAGAGAGAGTGGGCAGCCTTGTTTTGTTCCTGGTTTTGGTGGAATCACTTTGAGTTTCTCTCCATTTAGTTTGATGTTGGCAATGGCTTGCTGTATATTACCTTTATTATGTTTAGGTGTATTCTTTGTATTCTTTTATCAGGAAGGGATGATGAATTTTGTTGAAGGCTTTTTCAGCATCTAACAAGATGGCCATGTGATTTTTTTTCTTTAAGTTTTCTTACGTGGTGGATTACATGGACAGATTTTTGTAGATGAACCATCCCTGCATCTCTGGGATAAAACCTACTTGATCATGGTCGAAGACTTTTATGACAGGTTCTTGAATTCTGTTTGCCATTGTTTTATTGAGTATTTTTGCATCAATGTTCATGAGGGAGAACGGTCTGTAATTCTCTTTCTTAGTTGCATCTTTGTGTGTTTTGGGTATCAGGATAACTGTAACTTTGTTAAAAGAGTTTGGCAATATTTCTTCTGTTCCTATTGTGTGGAAGAATTTAAAAAGTATTGGTATTATCTCTTCTTTGAAATTCTGGTAGAATTCTATGTTTAAACCATCTGGCCCTGGCTTTATTTGATTGGGAGACTTTTGATGAATCTTTCTCTTTCCTTAGGGTCTATTGAAATTATTTATTTGGTATTGAGTTAATTTTGATATGTGGTACCTGTAGAGAAAATTTTCCATTTCCTTTAAATTTTCCAATTTTGTGGAGTACAGGTTTTTGAAGTACAACCTGATAATTTTCTGGATTTCCTCCATGTCTGTTGTTATGTTCCTCTTTTCATTTCTGATTTTGTTAATTTGGATATTCTCTCTATGTCTTTTGACTAGTTTGGATACATGTTTGTCTATCTTGTTGATTTCCTCAAAGAACCAAATCTTTGTCCAATTGATTCTCTGTATTATTGACTTTGTTTCTACTTTATTGATTTCAACTCTCAATTTGATTATATCCTGTCTTCTACTCCTGGGTGAGCTGCTTCTTTTTCTCGAGAGCCTGTAAGGTGTGCTGTTACATTGCTACTGTGAGATGCCTTCAGGTTTTTTATGTAGGCCCTTAGTGCTAGGACCTTTCTTATCATTGTTTTCAAAGTGTCCCATAAGTTTGGATATGTTGTGCATTTGCATTTATTTTCAATGAATTCTAGGTAGTCTTTAATTTCTTTCTGTATTTCTTCCTTGAGCCAGTGGTGATTCTGCTGAGCATTGTTCAACTTCCATGAGTTTCTGGGCTTTCTGCAATTAGTGTTGTTGTTGAATTCTAACCTTAAGCCATGTGATCTGATAAGATATAGGGGGTAATTCAATTTTTTTAAATCTGTTGAGGTTTGCTCTGTTTCTGAATATGTGGTCCATTTTAGAGAAGGTTCCATGAGGTGTTGAGAAGAAGGTCTCTATTTTTGTGTTTGGGTGAAATGTTCTATAGACGTCTGTTAAACCCATCTGAGTCATAACATCTCTTAGTTCCTTTTATTTCTCTGTTAAGTTCTTGTCTGGCAGAGGCCAGGAAACAAGTAGAACCCTGAGAGAGACATACATGGATCCCCTGAGAAGGGGAAGTAGACAAGGTATCCTAAGTAAAAGTACAGGGGGGAAGGGTGGAGGGTGGAAGAGGAGGAGAGAAGTGCAGGTGGGAGGAGAACATGAGGTATTGGGATGTTCGAGTTGGAGGAAAGACAGAGAGGAAGAGCAAGGAAAGAGATACCTTGATAGAGGCACCCGTTTTGCGGTTAACGTGAAACCTGGCACTAGGAAAATTCCCAGGAATCCACAAGGATGACCCAAGGTAAGAACCTAAGTAATGGAGGAGGGGGTGCCTTATTTGCCCTTCCCTTGTAAGCAGATTGATGACTACCTGAACTGTCACCATAGAACCTTCATCCATTAAATGATGGAAGCAGGTGCAGAGATCCACACTTAAGCCCTAGGCTGAGCTCATGGAGTCCAGTCATAGAAAGGAAAGAGTGATAGTAGCAGCAAAGGGGATCAAGACCATGATGGAGAAAACCCACAGAAACAGCTGACCCCAGCTAGTGGGAGTTCACTGAATCTGGACTGACAGTTGGGGAACCTGCATAGGACTGCACTAGGCCTTCTGAATTTGTGTGGCAGTTCTGTGGCTTGGGCAGTGACCGTGGAACCAGTATTCATACCTAGTGCATGAACGGGCTTTTTGGAGCTCATTCCCTGCGGAGGAATACATTGCTCAGTCTAGATACAGGGAGGAGGGCCTTGGTCCTGCCTCAAGTGATGTAACAGACTTTGCTGATTCCCTATGGGAGCCCTCACCCTCTCTGATATATGAATGGGTGGTGGGGTGAGAGGAAGGTGGGGGAGTTGGAGGAGGGAGGGAGAGGGAACTGGGATGGGTATGTAAAATTAAGAAAGATTTAAATAACTAAGTAAATAAGTAGAATATCCTCTATGCCTGTTCCCCCTCCCCCCACAAATTCCTGCTTGTCTCTGATTGGCAGGAGTCAGGCCTTCACGGCCACATTTCTTTCATCAAGCTTGCCTTCTCCAGTCTCCCTCCTAAGTTCTTTCCATTTACAGCATTTTAGGGCTTCTTTAGCCTGCCTGCAGCTGCAAAATCTTCTGCTTTCCTGCCTCAAACCAGTTCCAAAGTCTTAAAAACAATATGATCTGGATCATTCCAGCAACGGCTTCGTTCCCATTATCCCTTTTTCATAGTATTTACTTTCTTCATTTATGCAACAGAATACCTGCTAAGAAGCAATTGTAAGGAGGAATGATTGATTTTGATTCGCAGCTCACAGAAACGTGGTTCTTTAAGATGCAGGAGGATGGGGCAAGAAGGGGAGGCAGCTGGTCACACTGAGTCTACACTTAGAAGCAGAGAGAGATGAAAGCTGGTGTTGAGCAGCTTTCTCCCTTGTAAGTAATCTGGGAGCGCACCAGCTTTCTCCCTTGTAAGTAATTGGGGAGCACACCCCTTGAAATGCTACCACTTAAATTTATGTATGAATCCTGTACCATCATTAACCTAGTCTAGAAAAATCTCTTGTAGATATGCTAAGAGATTTGTCCTTCAAGTGACTCTAGTTCCTGTCAAGTGACGAAAACTATGTCTCATCAATTAAATCAGAGACCAAATACTTATAAGGTTCAGTGTGGTTCTAAAACAATTATATTCAGTTATCTTAGTGTTTCCTGGCTGATCCCTTTAGTTCACATCAAGAAAGAGGTTTTAGATACAGTGCATCAAGAAGGTGAATTAATTCTATCACCTCAAGTGAATGAAAACACCTGAATATAACCAAAACTTTTGGCAAAGATAATTTCACCCAACTTGTAATTTCTTGTCAATATTCAGTCGTCTTTGCTCCTAGCATTTATTTTTTTAAAAAAAAAATTAAGCCTGCACAATTATCAGATATTTGGAAACACACTTTAGAGTGGCTGGTGAACAATTATTAATGTTCTTTCCTTAAAAACAAGACTTAGAGTACTCTAAATATAACCAGGAGAGGTGAACTATCTGCAAAATCACAACAGCTTGAAAATGATTGTAGACACTCACAGACAAGTTATATTTATATTTCAAATACCAATATTATGTAACATATGGTTTTAAATTATATTAACATGTGTACTTCAAACACTACTTTTCCTTGAGTCTAAATCTGAGAAGTCTTTATATACTTTCAGTTTTATTTTAAAGTTTAGGGAGACGGAGAGCGTGTTACATTTTAACAGTTAACTTAGATCTCTCCAGGAACTTGGAAAGAATAAGATATGAGCCTTGCAAAGAGCACTTTTTAAGCACCAGAAAATCATTATCTTTCCAAATTTTTTCCATTTCTACTGTAAGAAGCATAGGGAGCAGGAGTGTATATATATATTGGCAATCAATTTCCTTAAGTTAATTTTAGAAATCCAGTGTTATCTACGATAGATACATGTATATATATATATATATACATATATATATATGTGTGTGTGT
>LOJH01066533.1:0-10330 GCA_001685095.1 Ellobius talpinus | reverse complement strand
AGGAAAGAAGCTAGCTGAGGGAACGGAGCCCTCAGGAAGGGAAGGGAGAGGAAACAACACATGGAAAATCTCCAGGGCAGGCTTGAGTGTGCCCTGTCTGAAGTGAAGAGAGGAAGTCATGGGCTGAGATGACAGACACGTGGTCAGAGAAGCAATCAGCTCCACTAGGACCTTGAATGCTACAAGCTGAGCGCCCCACGAGATCTTAACATTTCATCAGGGTCCACCTGGTATAACTTATTTTTTTTTTAAAAAAAATACATTTCTATGTAGTTTTTAATTTTAAAGTTTATTCAGACAGAAAAGTTATCACTCAGGCTGGAGAGATGGCTCAGAGGTTAAGAGCACTGGCTGCTCTTCCAGAGGTTCTGAGTGTAATTCAGAGCAATGACATGGTGGCTCATAGAGCTATGAAATCTGGTGCCCTCTTCTGGCCTGCAGGAGTACATGTAGGCAGAACACCACATAGAATAAATAAATCTTTAAAAACAGGACTCATGAGTTGTCAACATTTATTTTACTCATTTATTCATCTGTTTTTGTGCCACTGAGCCGCAGCCCAGTGTACTCACTTAGATCTGTTGTTTTGTTCCGGCTCACTCTTTCTCTTTACTATCATTTTCTCAGCTAAGAACAGATTATAGATACTATTACAATATATAAGACTGTTATATATAATATATATGGATATATATTATATATTAAATAAAATAATTTCTCTTCTTTAAGAATAAGAATATTCTCCCATATCACCACAGCACAGTGATTGAAACTAGGAATCTAATACTTATGTAATAATGTATTTACATGATTTGTAAAAACAAAACAAAAAACAAAAAAAAACAAGCAGATCCATGAATAGATATGAGTTCACACTGAGTATAGATTCACTATCTCTTCGCCCTTCTTCAATCTGCTGCAGGTTCCTAGCCTGAAGCAATTACTTCTATTGCCCTATTATTAAATAAAACTCAGGAGTCAGATATGGGGTTAAAAATCTGATTGATCAGAGAAGTGGCAGAGAAGCAACCAGTGACCCTCCTCTCTCTCTCCTTCTTCTGTCCAAAAGGGACCACAAATCTTTCTAAGCCCCTCCCTACTTTTTCCTGTGTCTCTCTGTATGTCCTGGGTCTTCCAAAACCTCTATGGCTCATTCTAGTCAGCTAGTAGCTGTCTCTGCCCTCTGATTCAAAGTAAACTTTATTGGCCATCTTGGGAGTGTCAGAGTGTGATCAAAATATCCCATCATACTAGTCGTCTTTGTCTTTGCTGCTCTTGATATTTTGAGTCATATATTCCAAATGTGTCATAGAATGTCTTCCTTTGAGTCTGTATTATGTTTCCCACAGGCAGGTCTTCATATCTCAATTATTAGCACAGTCAGGATAATGCCCCACAGGCCAAACTCCTAGGTGAATTTGACTTCTGTCACATCAGCAATTAGCGTTAGCCTTCAGTAATGCTGGCATCCAGAGCCTTCCTGTGTAGTCTCTGCACGGAGCCTCTTAGCCTTAGCCTAATGCTTGGTCAGGTGCTAGTTTGCTAGGGCCATAAAAACAAAATGCCACAGGTGCAGGGACTTAAACAGCAGGCAGTTTCCCTGCAGTTCTGGAACTTCGAAGTCCAAGACTGGTTTTCTTCTTTCCTTGACTACTGATGGCTGAACTTTGTGTCCTCACATGGTCATTGTGCACTTGTATGTCTGAGTCCTGTCTTCTGTAAGCCTTATTGGATCGGGGCTTGTCCTCAGGGCCTCATTTTATCTTAAGATTTTTTTTTATTTTAGTGTGTGTGTGTGTGTGTGTGTGTGTGTGTGTGTGTGTGTGTNNNNTGTGTGTGTGTGTGTGTGTGTGTGTACAGAAGAGGGCACTGGATTTCCTGGAGCTGGAGTTTTTGGCAGTCGTGAGCTGTTCAACATGAGTGGTCTGTGAGTCATATTCTTCAGGTCTTGTGTAAGAGCAGGAAACACTCTCAACCTCTGAGCCATCTCCCTGACCCAAGGGACCTCCATATTAAAATCCTCCTGAAACGCCTCATCTTCAAATGCAACTGCATTCTGGTAGACAGGAAGTTAGGACTTCAACATAAGAATCTGGAGACAAGCTGGGTATGGTGGTGCACTCCTTTAATCCCAGTATTTGGTAGGCAGAGGCAGGTAGAGGCCAGCCTGGTCTACAGAGTGAGTTCCAGAATAGCCAGTGCTACATAGAAAACCCTGTCTTGAAAAAAATAAAAAGAAAACAAAAAGAGACCTTGGAGTGAAGCATGATTCATAAAAACTCAGAGAAATTGGGGTTCAACCTGAAGGTCCAAAAAGCAACCAGCGAGCCACTGGCTCTTACCTCGACCTCAGTCCGAAAAAGGCAATCCTGCCTCCAGGAATCTCAGAATGAGACTGTGTCTGAGAGCTGTCTCCTCCCATAATCCTCTCTAGGGCTAGGATTAAAGGCGTGCACTGCCCGGTTTCTATGGCAACTAGTGAATGGAGGAGGTTCAAGTTGAGAGCTAAAGTGTGTTGTTTGACGACCACTCCCACTTTCACCTGGACCTACAGCAGCTGTTTGCTAAATGCTAGCTGGAACCCCAAGGAGGTGATCAAATGTCTGTTTTACCTAGTTTTGCTTTATTCCGCCATATTTTCCACCATTAAGTTGTACTTCTTAAATGAATTGTTGTTTACTTCATCCAACCAGATGAACAACCACCCCAAACAGATCATGTTTGATTCGCTGACACATCTCAAATGCTTAGCACATAGAAAACAGTAAACATTTATTAAGTGGATATACTTACAAGTAGGCCTTATGGCTCTCGGGTTCTAAGCTGTCTATGTGGTAAACTCAGTTTCTTTTCCTGACAGTACAAACAGGCCATCCAGGAGCTTGTGCGCTGTGTGGCATTGACAAGAATTTGCTATGGCAGCTCACACTGGAAACTAGCAGAGGCGTATGTTAATCTGGCTCAAGGCTACCTCCAGCTGAAAGGTGAGTGTCTCTCAGCCAGTGAGGGTCAGTTCATCAGCAGAAGGCTTTCTGTTCTCCCTGTATCCAAATTGAGCTGCGCCAGAGGGATCAGGTTTTTGTGGTTCTCCTTTCCAAGTACTAAGCGGCAAAGTCCTTTTAGGAAGAATCGGTAAGGTATATAACATATAGGTATCGGCAGGAAGAAAGGCAGATTGGGATATGGGTTTTTTGTGGCCTTAGAATTAGAGTTCTTGGAGGATAACCTCTCGGATGAAAAGGTGGCAGGACGGAAGCCAAGACATGGAGTAGAGGCTTGAGTTTTCTTGAGAGGTGGGAGGCAGGGGTCTGAAAGAGAGGGAAAGAGTCACTCTTTAGCGTAAGTAGTCAAAAAATAAAAGGCTAACCCAAGCCGGCATTAGCTTGTACAGTTTAAAAGGCTCAGGTTAAATCGGGCGGTGGTGGCACTTTAATCCCAGCACTCAGGAGGCAGAGGCAGGCGAATCTCTGTGAGTACGAGGCCAGCCTGGCCTACAAACAAAAAGCTAAGGTGAAATTCGCTTTAGACAGACGTAGCTGGTGTTCCAACTCTGTGGCCAGGATTCAGCCTTTTTCTTTTCATATCATTTGGCTCTGTTTGTCTTGGCATTAGCTCCATCTTAGCCAAACTTTGCCCACAGACTACCAGCAACTTTAGGCTTCCTTGTTAAACGTGACCAAGAAAAAAAGACTATACCACCCACCAAAACATCCCAGGATTTTGGAGGCCCCTCATTTAGACTTCACTGGCGTATATACTGAAGTGAAGGCATAGTCTGGTAGGTCAGACCCGGCTCTGGGTTCTCCTGTGTCCTGGGAAAGAAGCTAGTTTTGGCCAGCTTAGGATGTGCAGGGGTCGAGCATCATAAGAAGAAAATAGAAGGTGGGGATGGATGCAGGAAGGTAGAATGTAGATACATGTGGCGTCTTCTACTCGCTGCTGATGCTGACTTACACAAGGTGCCCCACAGCACCGCCCTGCACTCGGTTCATCCACCATAGAGCAATGGTAGGGTGCTGGCGACACGAGCCTCCCAGGGTCCAGCGAGTGGCCTTATAGCTGGAAAGTACCGCAAGATAGGCCATTCTTACCTGTTTGTCAGGGGCCACCAGAGCCAGAGGGGGCGTTGGAGATCATCTCATTAACACCTCTTCAGGAATTTCTAGATTCGGAGAAAATGGATCCGAGTCGGAACAGCTTGCTGCAAAAGCACATTGTTAAAAAGCAGCTGATCAGAGGCTCAGACCTCAGAATCGCACGCCAGTGCCAGTGTCCTGCCATCTGGGATTTCAAATCCTGCTTCCTCCTGCAGCCCCCTCCCTTCTGCACGGATCCTTCTCTCTCAGTTTAAAGTCAGAGCTGTACTCGCTCTTCAGCAAGGTCTCACAGAGGGCCAGCCACCATGCAAATGGCCATGTAAAACCTATTCAGACTTAGCACCTACCTGTGGAGTGGGGGTGCTCCTACTACGTCTCTGCACCGTCAAGGTAGCTGAGGCCAGTTTCATAGTAGATGGTGGAACAGAGGATTCGTGCTGGGCAGTCTCACTGCAGAGCCCATGATCTTGAAACTGAGCCTGAGCTGTCTCCAGTAGATTAGGTTCAAATTCTAAGGGAAGGGGCTCTACCTGGAATCCTAGTCCATCACTGTATGTGGGGCATATGGACAGTTGACACTGATGAACTCCTGACCGCCAAGTTAAAGCTATGCCTTTAAAAGACAAGAGACAGAATTCTGCGAGAGTTCCTACACAAAGATAGACTTGCTTCTCTCCATTAGAACGTATATTGTTTCTGTTTCATAGACACAGGAATGGGATTCACTTTATATTTTGACAGCTTTTGCAGAGAACTGAGATCTGATTAAATGTAATTCTGAACCTGGGGCTGTAGATGTATGAATATGAGCGGAGGGGTGTCAGTGTGGAGGCAGAAGGTGCGAGCGTGAGAGGAGGGTACTCAGAAGACTCCCGAGCTGCTCTTCCTTAGTCTCACCCCTCCCACAGGTTAATCAGCCCCTGGAAGAACTCTAGAACACACGGGAAACCAGTAATAACACTTACCATCTGTCTTGTGTTCGTCTGTGGCTTCCCGCGAGCAAGAGCCGCAGCACGGTAGTCCATGACCTCTGGGGGTTGTATGTATAAGTATTTATAGCCCCCGTATTTGTGCTGTGCTCAGAGAGCTCTTTAATATTATGACTGCAAATGCGTGAGCAGAAGACTCAGACTTCTTAGTATGTCATTTAGATTGCTGTCACTCAGCCAGGATCACAATTCCTGAATAGCTCGCTTCCTACCCAGAATGCCACAGTCCTTGCATTCCATTTGTGTTTTGATAATTATTTATATTTTACATCTGATACTGGTGATGTCTCAAAGCTGCTCAGTTCCAGCTTGTTGTGCTTTATTTTATTTCTAAAAAGGCCATTTCGGGAAATGCTTTTCGTCGTGACTACTTGATATGAAACAAATCTTAGGTTGTTATAGTCAGGGTACTAGTTCCTGCTTCCTAGATCTGAGTCTGTGTGTGGCTGGACAACACTTGGTGACCTTGCCAGATCCCCAGGCTGTGGGGAATCATGTTCCTGAACCGCTGAGATTGAAGAGAAACTGACACTTCTTTTTTTCTCTGTCCGTAGGGATGTCACTACAAGCAAAGCAGCATGCGGAAAAAGCCAAAGAAATCCTGGCCAGCTCCATGGAGAGTCCCTATCACCACAATACAGATGTCTTCAAGTGTTCCATAGAGTTTTTCTACACCATGGGGAGAGCCCTGCTCGCCCTGCAAAAGTATCCTTTTGCTTCCAATCCTCACCAACAGAAAGCACCGTTTCTGAAATTCTTATAGTTAATTCTCAAACAAAAAGTTGCTACTCGGGAATAACAGTATTGTATGAGCAAAGAAAGTGCAGGAGATGGGGTTCCAGAATCTAGGAACCCGCGGGACTTTTCCTGAACATATTTCAGATTTAAAGAAGCCGCGGAGAACTTGTTAAAAGCTGAAAGACTTTCCAGGGGGATGCTGCAGTGTGGGACCATGGTCAAGGAGGAGTGGGTTGAAATCCAGGCTCGGATCAAGCTGTCGTTTGCACAGTAAGTTCCGGTTTAGAACTCGTATGTCTGTTGACTGAAGGCTCTTAGGCTCTGTCCATGGCTTCTCCCAAGGCCATTGTCCAGTAAGGAAGAGCAACGCTGTCATATCAGAACAGCCCCAACCAAGACAAACACCAGTGACACTTGTCACTTGACGTGGAATATACTCCTACTGCCCCCCCATGATCACAGAGATCCTCTCATCATCCCCCAACTTTCTTCCTGCCAGCTCTGCCCATCCCTGTTACCCCTTCTTCCCTCTCCTTACCCTGTCCTCTCTCCCACCCCAGTATCATTACCGTTTATCCCAGGAAGCTTCGCTGATATTGAAGATGTTTTTCTGAGGTTCTACCCCTGGGATGGGATTCCTAGGTTACAGGATATCAGCAGTGTGAGCTCACTAGGCACTGACCCATTGCCATGCCCAACTATGTGGCCTCTTGCAGGGTGAATGGGATCCTATCTTGTTATAACCCCCAACAATATTTGGCACTGTAACTCTTTCTAACTTGCTCCCTGAAGTATGTACCAAGCTACCCAATTATTTTTAAAATTCCATTTACTTTTCTTATTGAATTAATGAGTTTTAATACCACTGTATACCTCTGAGAATTTGAGATTCTCCTTCCACAAATATCTTATTTTTCTTTTGGAATTCTCTGTGTTTTTAATACTAATAATTGAGATTTTTCTTATGTGATACATGTAATTATGTTGCATATATTTTATTATATCTATTGCGCTTTATTTTGTCTATGGTGTTCTTCATAATATAGAAATTCCTCATTTTACCAGAGTCATAGCCAATCATTCTTTTTCCTTTTTGCTTTATGCCTTTGGATTTTGCTTAGAAAATATTTTCCATGCAAATATCAAAGAGTTTCCATAATTTCCCTCTACCTCATATGTTTTAAGATAATTAAAAATATATGTGTATATGTGTGGGTCTGTGCACATGAGTGCAGTGATTGAGGAGGCCAGAAGGGGGAGTCAGATCCCTGGTACTGTAGTTAAGGTGATTGTGATCCACCTGATGTGGGGGCTGGGAACCAAACTGGGGTCCTCTGCAGGAGCAGTACCTGCTGTTAAACTACCAAGCACCCCTCCAGCCTCTACCTCATGTTTTCAAGATGGTGTTATTACTCTTTACATTCCTAGTATTTCATATCTCAATTTAGAAACTTCACTTTGGAAAATCCAAAGATTATCCAAATTAGGGGTTTTAGTCTGCAGATGAATTGATTTTCTGAGCTATCCCACTGTTAACTGATTTTCTAACTGTGGCATTATGGGTAGAAGATTATCCGCTTAGAAGCACCTCTGAGATGGATGTGTTTTCTTTTGTCAGCCACTCCCCCCTCAGCTCTTAGAATGTTCCCAATGGCACAGAAGAAGCTGCATTCTTTATTTTGTGTGTGTGTTTGATGATTTAATGAGTCTGTATAATATGGACTATATTAATTTCTGATATTAAAATGTACGTCTTAACACACACACACATTTTGACACAGAATTTCTCTGTGTAGACCTGGGAGCCCTAGAATTAGCTCGGTAGACCAGGCTGGCCTCGAACTCAGAGATTTCCCTTGCCTTTGCCTTCCAAGTACTGGGTTTAAAGGTGTGAACCACTGCTCCCAGCACATCTTAAATGTTTTTTAAACTGATGCATTAGTGTTTAGATGAGGGTATTTAAAGCCCCCAAGTGTGATCAACGTTCTGTCTACATCCTGTGACATATCCCAAGGTGGTTTTGCCAAAGGGGAGGAGAGCCCACAGCACCCCTTTCCCTTCGCCTTCCATCCTTTGGTCACTTCTCATCTCTGCTCTAGTGTTTGTGTAGCTGTGGTGAAGAACCCTGACCAAAGGCAGCAAGGAGTGTGTGGAGCGGGGATAGCAGGGCAGGGCTTATTCGACTTACAATTTGTTATAGTTCTGTTTGTGTGGAAGTCAAGGAAGAAATTCAAAACGTCACTCCCCAGGGTCAAGAGCAGACAGATGGAGAAGTACCAGGAGCCCAGAGCCTGTTCCATCTCACCAGTCATCTGGGAATGAGACCTAAAGTCGTGAGATAAATGCCGCGGTCTCACTAAAAGGCCGAAACCTTTGGAAAGATTAATAGTGCCAAGTGCTGGCAAAGACATGCACTCAGAAATGCCCTCTCCCTCGTAACTGCTTGGCTGTTTTAGATAGGCCTCTTAGAAAACTGTTTGCCATTATCTCCTAAATCTGAATGTCTTCACACTCTTTGACCCAATGGTATCACCCATAATATATACTCAGCAGAAATCTTTGCATGTTTATTCACCAAAACACACATCCAAGTATGTTCCCAGCCTCGTTATTCAATAGCCAAGAACTGAGAACAGTCCAAATGTCCTCAAAAGGAAGCTGAAGATCTGTGATCTGTTCGTATACAAAGGCATTGTCAAGCCGCTTGTTACATAACGTCATGAATGACTCTCACAAACACAGTATTCAGTGACAGAAACCAGACCCCAAATATGCAAACTGCTTCCATTCATAGAACTGAAGGGAAAAGCTCATTTGTTGGTGACCAGAGGGCTAAACCACACAGCGTCTCTGCCTGCTCAGAACAAGATGCTTTTTTATCCCATTGTGCAGGAGGTATACAAATGTGAGGCCCCAGATCTGATATTGGCTGCATCTGTTGAGACCTGACTAGTGCGTCAGTTCTTAGTGTTGAGCACTGTTGCTACAAAACACTGAGGTATCCTCTGCCAGAAGAATCTGGCGCCACCTTAAGATTGCTTGCCAAATCGCAATACCAAACATTGACAGCAGGTGGCGAGCTTTATCCACATCTGTGTCGAACAACACTCAAGACTATTTAAAGGCCCAGTTAAACTCTTCGGAGATGCCTTTGCTTATAATAGAGTTGTTTACCATCTTGCGCGTCCTTCTTTTTTGGTTCTTCACTCTGACATTTTCCGTAGAAATTGTGTGTTTAAAATGCGCGATTTTTTTTTACTCTCTTTGCTTTGTGTTCTCATGGAAAGGGGAATATTTTGTTCAAACAGACTTGCTTTAGAAAGAAACAAGGCTTTGCCTTTGGACGTGTTTGTAGTTACGCTTGAACTGTGTGGCATTTTCTCTCATGAGAAAATGGGAATGGAAGGCCAGGGGAAGGTCTCGGGCAGCCTTTGGATTTCTGACCCTCTTAAAAGGACATCATTTAGTGTGCTTCTCCTTTTATGGTGCCTACCAGGCAGGCCTGGCACAGATAGTTTGGGCTGCAGAGTGACTCCCGCAGACTTCTGCCCCTACAGGAGGTCTGGGGCACCTTCCCTCCATGCCGCATCCCTTCTCTCCTCTACTACAGTACGACTGAATTCAGTAATGCCTTACTAACTTGCAGAGTGTCAAAGTGTTTCTGAGTTGTTTCCATCAGAAAGTCACCAGCAAAAATGGGACTACTTTTCCCTAGCGCTCAGCACTGCATTCTGTTCTGGGAACTCACACAGAGCTCCCGGAGGTGGATACTTACCTTTATACATACAGGTGAGTGGGCACCAATGCACGGCCCTCTTTCAAATAACAAGGTACCATTGCTGATGGTGATACACTGATGTGATGGTCCATTGCCAAGCCCAGATTTCTCCATGACCATGTGACATCATGTTTGGAGTCTTCCCCAGGTTGGCCTATGAACACCCGAGTCACCCTGCTGGGCTGAACTAACCCAGGAATGAGCAAACACATTTTTTTTCCCTCAAGCATCAAGAGGGCCACCTGCCAAGTGTTTCTAAGCAGGCTGTGAATCAGAGCCCTGGGTTCAAGTTCAAACCACCCCACTGGGAGGACACGGGCAAACCCCCTGCCTCCTGTGTGTCTCACTCTGCTCCCTAGCCACTACGCAAAGAACAGGATCTCAGAAAGGGACTGTGAGGATTAACTGGGCACTAGACTAAACACATGGTGGTCCCTTAAAAAGAGAAGAACAGGACAATATGGAGAAGAGAGGAGGGGATCACAGGGGAGAGAAGAGGAGAGGGGAGGAGAGAGAAAGAGAGGGGAGGGAAGAGGAGAATAAAAGGCACATTAGCTGCCAGTTACTGATACCATCTGCGGCAAGCTCTTGAATACATTATTTATTTCACCCTCAGTCCTTACTGCAAGGTGGATACTCTTATAACTCTTTTTCTTTTAAATATTTATTTATTCTATTATGTATACAATATTCTGTCTGCATGTATGCCTGAAAGCCAGAAGAGGGCA
>LOJH01066532.1:0-10330 GCA_001685095.1 Ellobius talpinus | reverse complement strand
TTATTAAACCAATGAAAGTAACACATAGACAGATGACCCTCCTCCATCAGACTAGGACTCATTGGGTACCAGTTCTGCCTGGGATGGTGATGGTGCAGTTGCTCAGGAGGAAATTATCATTTGTTTAAGTGGCTGAATGAGTAGATGATTCAACTGATTTTGAAAATTGTATTTTGAAAAGTATAGATAACCATGAATAATACTCTTCTTAGTATACACTGGCCTTGTTATCCCAGGGATAAGTATTTAGACATGGCTTCAGGAAAGTTATCTAGGGCACAATACAGACCAACTCACTGATACCAAATATGGGAAGAAATCTCTTTCATTCAGACTACTTCCAAGAACAATGGCCCATTCACTCTAATTGTTTTAAAACCTTATTTGTGAATTGTCATGTTGAAATTGCCTAGGAATTACATTGGAAGTTTATAAATCAAAATCGGGGCCTGATTGTGCATAAGTTATTCATAACTTGAGAAAGAGAAAGATCTTAACAGGAAACATTCAGATTACAAATCAAAGATCAACAACTAATGATACTAATGATTGTAAATCAAAGACAAAATAGGAATATTAGTTCAGTTTTAGTAAGCTTGGGGTGATATATTTAGAAAATGTTGTTCTTTACCTGTCTGCAGAGACAACAGGGGCCTGCCTACACCTAGGATGACTTCTGTGTGTCCAGTCATTTAGGTTATTGATCCTGCTGTCTGGCACATCTGCTCACAGACATTTAGGAATCCAAACATTATACCTTTTCTTCCAACAATCCTTTCTTTCTTACTGTAATTCTTTCTTAGAAATTTATTTTCTAAAACTAATCTTTTAAACCAGAGGTGGTAAACATGTTTAAAATGTGCTGCCCAGCTTCCAGTTCAAAACGTAAGGTTGAGCCTTCTTTGCTAAGCCTCTGTTTCCACTTGCTTTAAAATAAATTCTTTATACAGCACTTCTCTGTCTCTTTTTAACATCCACTAAATAGAGAGAACAGATTACCGCATTTAGGTAAAGCAACAGAAGCAGGAGGTGAAGTGGTTGCTTAGCAACAATACCTGTGAGTAATTAAGCATCTCTTGAGAATTGCTTGGTTAGGCTTTAAATTCTTGGCCCTGTTACAAAGAGCTATATGAATTGCTTGAATTTTGCCGAACGATGGTACTAAAAATTCTAGTGGTCAAGATAGTTGTCTCGGTAAGTAGGTCTCGTCACTCCAGCGTCTCGATGAAGTTTATATTTTGCTGCTCACCTTGTAGTCAGCCTCAGGCACATCTTAGGGAAAGAAGAGATAATTCTTCTTGTCCCAGGTGAATATCCACCTTCCCTCTGAGTAATTTCAGTTCAGAATGAATTTCTGATTCCGATAGCTATCACTCTGTATTCTTAGGGTTTAGTTAAGCATTAAATACACATAGAGGAATCTGGGTAAGTTATTCTACAGCCATTACAAGACACTTCCGTATACAGACTGTAGGTTTGAAATCTTATGTGTATGTGCTGGGAGTTAAGTCAATATTGGTTGACATTCAAAGGGGGTTTCGGCAGAGGAGTAAGAAGGGGGAGATGATGTAATTCTATTATAATCTCAAAAACATAAAAAATTCATTTAAAAAGACTTATCGATCATTTGAAACTAAAGGAAGCATAGAAGCACTGAGCACATGAACGTGTCGTGACCCTTATATAATCATTGTTTGCTCTCAGGGAAATTCTTTGGAAAATTCCTTCCCCTAAAAGGAGGAAATAATTATCAGAGAGCTGACCTCTAAAATAACTTTGATGATAAAGTTGTATTTTTTAAGTTAAGAAGAACTAAATGACACATATCAGAACTGAACAAATAATGAAAAACATATATTAAAATATTTTACAATAAAATTGCAATAAGATATTCATGCAAAATAATAAGCAGTTAGGCTGTGCCAGTAACTTTATATTTAAGAAAGTAATAAAATAAAGAGTAAAATGACCCAATATCTGCTACTTAACTAGTGTAAAATGGGGATGAGGGGGGTGTGGGTAGCTGGAAATCTGGTAAAAGAGATATATGATTCAGGATGTTTAAAAGGTCTTTAGGGATAGGGAGATTGCTTCATCAAATATATCACTATATAGACATTAAGAGCTGAGTTCAGTCAGAGAAGCCACATAAAAGCAAGACATCACTGAACTCACTTGAAATTCCAAGTTGGGAGAGAGAGGAATCATAGGCCTCTTGGTTACCCAGGCTAACATACTTGGTAAGATTCAGGCTAGTGAAAGACTGTCTAAAATAAAATAAAATATTAAAATATAATATAAACAACATGAATAATGCCTGATAAATGACACAGGGGGTTTCTTCTTGTCTCTGCATAAATGTAGACACACATATTTTCTTATCATATACATGTCTGACCACACAAAACTTTTTCTGTCATAAGAGGAACATATCACACCATTGACAAGACAGAATCTATTTACAGAGAAATAAAGAACTATTATTCACTTTATATGAAAACTAAGTAAATTACTTGAAAAATAACCCATTTTTTTCTGGATACTGGTGATTGAGGATGTTTACAAGGAACTCTTGGTGATTAACGAGGCATGCATAACTTTGGAGATATCCTGAAGACACGCAAACATCAGGACAGCCTTGTGGAGATGTTAAGAGTTTTAAACTGTCCCTTACTAATTTTGTATAATGACAAAACAATTCTGAAAATAAAATGATTTCCAATTTTATAAGTTTGCGAGTCAGTCTTTAATGGCTGAGCCATCGCCCCAGTGCTGGATCCTGGTAGAATGACAATGAAGTCTGGGAGACAGATGCCATGTAGAGTTCTTTGTTTCTGTCTGTCCTTATGAGACTGATGAGTTTGTGATGATTAAGCATTAAAACAGTGACTTTGTATTTGACTACAACTTACAAACTCTTAAGTTGACAATGTCACACACAAAGCATATTTTTGTGACCAGTTCCTGAATCTGTGTATTTCACCCATAATGCAGTGAGGTTAGGTAATCAGAAAGAGTTAATTGTCTGTACGTGATTCAGTAATCATTGACAATTTGCTGTATATTATGCTATATTAACTATTTAATGTACCAACTATTCCTCAAAATACATTTTTAAGCAATTACCGTCAACAGTAGGACTATGTGCTGTATCATAATCAGTTTCCACTGACTCTTCAGGGTGACCCTTTTCGAGGTTAACTGTATGTCAAAGAAATGACTGTCTCATGCAGTTGCACATCCCATAGCAGTAAGACGTGTCAGTTATCCCGCAACACAGACCTCTGGTACAAGTAGACAAAATAACTTTTCTTATAAATTTATTGTAGTTTTGTTATCTTCTTTTGTATACATAATTTCCACGATTTCTTCATTCACAGTGTTATGTATTAATGCACACTGAGAAATAAACTATGAAACACAAATGAGGTCTGAGCTGGAGAGGAGAAAACATCTTGCTGATCCTGGGATTCTATATATAGTAGAACTATTGTGTGATGAAGTCCCACTGACACGGATCAATTGACTGCTGGAAGTAATGGCGTCCCTCTTGTGCAGCTGAGGAAATCCTTTACAACATTATTGTCAGGCAACGTTAGCACATGTATACTCCTCCTCCATTTCTTTTGCAGGTTGAATATCACAGCCTTTGTTTCATTCAGGTGCATGTGATAGTTGAGCTTCATTGCTGATTTGGCTCCATCTAGAATCCCCTCAGTGACACACTTCTAGGCTTTTCTGAGACGATGAACCTGAGAGAAATGGCTCATCCCAAGGGCATCATGCTATGGGTTCGAAGCTCAGCCTGAAGAAAAAGAATTGTGAGGCAAAGGAGAGATCAAACTGAGCAGCAACATTCTGTCGTGTCTTCCTCCTGATCACTAAAATTTGTACAATCAGCCTCACACTCCTGTTGCTGCTCACAAGAGTTAGGTCCGCGCTTTGCTTTTCTGCAAAAATGTCTTCACTGATACAGTTTTAAGTGTGATGCCTTTGCTGAATACACAATGAAAGTAACAAGGAAACCGCCTCCTCCAGTGCCCTGCACAACACTTTCTTCTCTTAAGCTTGAAGTTGCGAGCAGCTGACTGTGGCTGTATCATTTCCTTCTTTCATTTTCACATTCTAGTGATCAGACTGAAGAGGCCTTTCCAGGAGATGTGCTGTCATTACCGCAGACATGCATGAGTCAAAGGAGAATATACCCAAAGAACTGTCAGGGTGCGGCAGAAGGAACTCAGACTGCTGGCGTGTCTAAGAAAATGGTTTGACCATATGAGAATCAGGCCAAGGAAGTGGATTTTGCATTTTGTGAAACAGACACTTCAAATAGTTGGCAGGAAAGAGAGTGTTATTTCCCAGTGTGGACTAAAATAATCTGTAAGAAGGTGGAGCCTCTCCAGTTTATATGACTCATAACGATGGCCTCTGTACAGGTCTCTAGGCCCTGTACCATTTGGCGAGGGAGATTTTTATTGTACCACAAATATTTTCATAGCCAAACTTGACATCTTTATTTCCAAGTCACCCCAAATGAAAGGCAAACTCCCTCTTTACTCCAATTTACTCACTTTGATCTGACGACACTGCTCATATGTTAGATTCAGTTTCCTGCATGTTTGTATTTATTTTAACTCCAAGTCCTTGCATATATTTTTCCATCTGCCAGAAATACCATATTCTCTCATGTCTACCCCTTCTGTTATTTTCGAGGGGAGAAAAAGGGGAGGTAAAAACAAATCTCAAAACCAAGACAAGTGCGCTTTTAGTGTCACACTCGCTGTTCAAAGCGCTGTCGGTGCTGTTATCAAATCTTTCTCCACTATCATCCAAGTTATTGGCCTCTATCAATAGTGCTGACAGAACACTGATGTCAATGGACGTTTAATACTGAATTTAGTAAATAGTGCAATAAAGCCCAACTTGTATTCTAGCAGATAACCTTGTCATTTTTGTGGTGAAACTGCCAGCTTGGATTGAAAGCCTATTTATAGTCCTACCACATTGAACTTGTCATCCTCCCTAGAGACAACTTGGGAAATGAAGTACAGAAGAGATTTTGATTTCTGATGTGCCACTTGGGGAAGCTCCTCCTGACAGAGACTAAAAGTGGCCATGAACTAATTGAGATTCTCTAAATATGCCAGATGTACTTTCTTCCCTTCCTCCACTCATTTCCTGTGCTATTATTTTCCTCCCTCATGCCCTTGGTTTCACTTAGGGCTATTCTTCTTAAGGTTTTCAGTTAAGAAACACAGCTCATACCTACAAAACCCTGTCTAACTTGAAAGTATACCTTCAATCGTTATTACAAGCATCCCCAAACACCTCCTCAGATCAGCTTTCTTATTATTCATATTTAATTGATGTGGAAATTGATCAAAAACATATTAATTAATCTGCTAAAATTATGCTATTAGAAATCTCTGGGAGGTAGTAGTCTTTAAAGGGAGCCATTTAATGTTCACTTGCTTTTTCCCCTCTGTTCTGAGCCAAATGAGTGAGAAAACAAAGGAATAGTAGATGAAAAGTCAAATATCAGCTTTGCCAATGGAGCTGAAGTTACTTCTCAAGCCATAAAATCTCTTCCCATAAACTGCAGTGTGGGCGAGTAGATTCTCACAGGCAGGCATGACACCAAGGAAGTAGGGCAGGGCTCACCTCGGAAAGAGATTTAGTTCAGTTAACTTACTGCCATGGCCTGAAGGATCAAAGGAGTTTGCTCACTTCAAAGAGATGACAGCCAACAGAAAAAAAAAGGTCTGAGTAAATCAAACATGCCCAATTTGCTAGTGAGATATGTTTGCCTACCTCTCTTGGGGCAGAAGTTCAGGATCAGACAGGACAATGGAGTCATAAAACATTAGGATCTTTGCAAATGAAAATAGAAGGGGAAAAAACATCCATGAGGAAAAGGACCTGCTCACAAATGGTGGTAATTTTGCATTTTTTTCATCTTAGCCTTTCCACCCTCCCTGTTGTTTTCAGCTGATGACTTTGCGTCACACTTCATTGAGAAATATTAATAGCTAACACTTGCATTAGACTCGCCCAGGCTAGACGCCGCTCTAAGAGCTTTACATGTATTGAGTCTTTTAATGAAATGGAAGCAATCAGGCAGAAACTGCCTGCATTACATAACGCCAAATCAACAGAACACATTCCCTTCTCACTTGGGTGATCTCCTTTCTTTAACGTTACAAGAGATAAACCAGTCTAGTTTTAAAATAGGATAAAACCCCCATCACAGACCCATGCTGGTGTTTTTGTCAAGTCTGTTCTTGTTTTTTTCGGGAACTTTGCTACTGCAATTATTTTGTTTTTACTACTGAATCTTTAATAATTTGCTTGTGATTTTTTATAACTATACCATGGCTAATTATAAAAACAATTTTGCTCAACGTATTTTAATAATTGTTTATTTTTAGTGGAAAACAGAAAAATTTGTGTATTTTCTGTGGGTAAGCTTCCTTTAATTTGCATACATTAGAATATTTGCAGCTAGCTCATTAACATAGGCATTACATCACATGGGTTTTTTTCCATTAAGAATAGTTAACATCAGCTTAGCAGACTTAAAGAATATAATATACTCTAGGCCTCATAACTCATCACAAATGTATATTTGTTATCTGAGATTACATATCTTTTCATCAACATTCCCTAATTCTCTTGTCTCATAATCCCTGGAAAGGATTGATTTTACCTGCCTGAAAGTCACATGAGAGCAAAATCATGCAAGGTCTGCTTTTTTGTGATTGGATTATATCTCTTAGCACAGCGACTCCACCCCTATCCATGCTGTCATAAATTGCATGATGCCTTTTCAAGTATATTTTAAAGGTCTGATGAAAAGTTCGTGCTTTTTCCCTCAATTGTATTATGTGTCGTATTAATTTAGCTTCAGTTTACTTCTGTGTCAAGCAATTCAATGAATCTAATTCTGACACAACCTGCGTCTCCCACTGGTTGACTTTCCTTAACTAATTTTCCTTCGGTGTGCTTCTTTTCTTAATCTTTAATAAAAAATTAATTTATTTGTGTGTATGTGTGTGTGTGTGTGTACTGTGTGCATGGCAGAAGGCAAGAAGATGTCAGATTCCCTAGAACTGGAATTAGGAGTTACAGGTGTTTGTGAGTTGTTATGTGGGTGTTGTGAATCAAATTCGGGTCCTCTAGAAGAGTAGCCAGCGTTCTTAACCCTTGAACCCTTTCTCTACGCATATATGTATAGCCCACGCTGCCGCAAACTGATGATTCCCCTGCCTCCAACTCTTCACTGTATTCCACCCATTTTTATAAATATTTATTTTGTTTTTATTCATGTGTAGGCATGTGTGTAACTCCATGTGTGTACGTGTGCATGTGTTTGGAGGCTAGAAGAGTATGTCAGATTTCCTGGAGCCTGAGTTACAGGCAATTGTATGTCACTCATTACGGGTGCCGGTAACTGAGCTATGGTCCTCTGCTGGAGGACTTATCAATCCCCTATCTAGTCTTTGGTGTATTCATTAGCGTATGATTTGTCTACTTTGTCTTTTCATCTTTCCTGAAGTATATTTCTCTGGTAATAGGATATATTAACCTTATAGCATTTTTCTTTATTTTTGGTTTTGTCTGGTTTTACCTTCCCACAAAGCTGAATGTTGGGATATCCAGAACAAACTTGTAGGTCCCTTTTCCTCACATGGTTTCTAGATATCTTCTTATTTGAACTAGATGAAATAATGCACCTGTAATCCCACTTATGCCTGACTTTGATTTTGCTGGTTTCGTGAGAAAAATCATGCATCATTTAGCAACATGTTAATATTTTTTATAATGCCTATACTACTATGCAATAGGATATCCTTCAGGCAGTAGCCTTTAAGTTATCCACCCACTTGGGTGTGGCCTTTTATACTATAAATACTGATGTAAAGCATGTGCTCCCTCTGTCTTCTGGATGCTAGACTCCCGGTTCGAGCAGAGGACTGTGATCTGAGAGTCCACCCCTAAATCAATAACCCTTTATTGTACTCAGTTCTGAGCTAGTGTGGCTTTCTTTCTAGTGCCCATCTTCATCTGGTGCCCAACTCCACACCTACCAGGTGGACTGGTCCAAAGGCCCAAATGGTACACGGCCCAGAAGGTCTCCCACTTCTACCCGACTGGCCTGCTTTCACCTACTAAGTCTACTAGGTATTGTTTTTTCTTTGTTTGTTTGTTTTTCCTCTGCCACAGTGGAGTTAAGTGTGTGGTGACTTGGGAATTTTCCAAGTTTGCAAACATTCCCCCCCCACTGCCATGTTCCCTATAGCAAGGTGACTCGCACAGCTTCAAGTTTGTGCTCGCGGTTTGTAAGTTATGGACTCCTTGCCCCGTCTATGAGTTGACTTGATCAGCACCAGAACAGAAGGCGGAAGCTGCACAGGACGAGTCCTTTTGCCACCGGTTGGGCTGCTTGTCATTACCCTGCAACTGGGACACCTGCTGAACAATAAATATTATGACACCTAAAACAGTTTAGGGTCTCACAACACGGGTTAATTCATACATCAAAAAACCTCAAAAGTTATATAATGGCAAACAACATTAGCGTGCAAAATTTTAATAATGTTTTGGTAATACGATAGATTGTATTCTCCAAGACTTATATGGTTATTGTGATGCATCCATTTATTGGCTATTGGAACACAGTTCTTTTCTTCATATTATATCCTTAAGAAAATGGCTTGATAACAGAGCCAAGAATGAGGCACTTATAGAAATAATACAGTCTTTACAGACTAATAATAAACAGCTAGATGACAGGATTAATACCCTTGAAAATCAAAAGTTACCTGAAAAATAATATTATTGAAAAGGATAACATTAATTTTATAGACAAAATTGAATCCATGCAAAAAGGTACTGAGAAATTACCTGAAAGGATTCATACTGTTGAATTTCACAATCAAAGTCTGTTAAAAAAGTAATGATAGGTTAGCAGATAGACCATCTCGCCAGGAAGGCAGTCTACATGCTACCCAAATAATGTCGGAGGATGACACGTTATCTTTAAAGTAAAAACATCAGACCTTGGAATCACAAGTGCAGACTACATGCCTCAATGAAATCACTAGAAATATATACAGGCCAAGAGATTCAGGCTTTGCAAAAGACAGCAATAAAAAGATTTGAAACGACTGAGGAAATTATTGGAGCTTATGAACAGGGAATGAAGGTACAAGGACAGGATTTAACATCGCCAGTACCTGTCAGGGATGACTTACTCAGGGTTTTAGCTTCCTACCCTGTAATCTACTCTGACAGAGCATCAAGTTCTAAATGCCCAAAGGATTGAAAGAAGGTAGATGGAAACCATGGCAGGGAACATGGCAGTGGGGGCAGGGGGCATGTGCGCACTTGGGAAATTTCCAAGTCGGCTCAGGCAGTTAGCTCCGTTGTGGCAGGCGTTCTCCAAAAACCACTTAAGTAAAAGCAAGCCAAGCGGGTGGGGGTGGGAGACTTTCTGGGCTGTGGACCTAGGCCTTTAAGCTGGTCCACCTGGTAGGTATGGCGTCTGGATCCACGTGGGCGCCAGATGAAGAAGGACGCTGAAAAAGAAATCCCACACTAGCTCAGAATTGAGTATAATAAAAGGTCATTTATTTAGGGGTAGAGTCACAGATCACAATCCTCTGCTCAAACGGGGAAGAGCAACCAAACCTAGCAGCCTGAAAAGAGTCTGGCTGAGCTCGCGTTTTACATCAGCATATATTAGTATAAGAAGCCATGCCCAAGTGGGTGGGTCACTTAAAGGTTACTGGCGGTAGAAATTCCTACAGCAAAGAGTTTATTTATTTATTTAGGCTTGCAGTCCAGAGGATTAGAACCCATGGCCGTTGGGACAGCATAGGAGCAGACATGGTGGCAGAAGCAGGAAACTGAAGATTTACACCATGACCCCAAGCACTATAGTTGGGAAAGTGTCTAAAAATACCCATGAGACTCTAACTCAAGCTAAATTGCAGCTCAGAGAGGGAAATTAGACACACACTTTCACCACGTTTGTCATGCAGCTCTTTTGACAACCCACTGCATCCAGTACACAGCAATTGTAATTTGACATCTTCCCATGAACATTCTCTGATTGACAAGATAGAATTATATGAGAAATTTCTCCATATAATATATTTTATTAACTGTTAAATGTAAGTCCATGCACTCAAAATGAGAAAAAGAAAGGTGTTCCACAAAGCCTACTTTATCAATGGCATAGTGTAGTGATAGGGGAGCGCAGGCCTGCTTTTCGTCCCGCCCGGCTCCCGTACAGCTAGCTTATACCCCGAAATAACAACACACAAAT
>LOJH01066531.1:0-10330 GCA_001685095.1 Ellobius talpinus | reverse complement strand
AAAAAATCAAACAAACAGGTTAGGGGGCACCCAGGGAGGTGTTCTCAAGTGCCCACTGGGGTAGAGGTCTCAGAAGGATTCTGTAACCATCCTAAGGAACCTGGGTCTCTGACAGAAGAGTGTGCCAGATTGCAGATCTCATATTGTCTAGGTCAGGTCCTTTTCCTGTTATCTGCTCAAAGACAGAACAAACCATGTCTGATCCTTGCCCTCAAAGCCTGCTTCTCACTGCACGTTCCGGCCCCAGTATCCTCTGAAGTGCATTCTGGAGTGCAGCTGAAGGCCTTCCTCTCTGCAAGAAGTTCAGAAGGTTGGGCTGTGAGCAGTCAGCAATGCCTTGGAGTGCAGCTGAAGGCCTTCCTCTCTGCAAGAAGTTCAGAAGGTTGGGCTGTGAGCAGTCAGTGATGCCTTGGAGTGCAGCTGAAGGCCTTCCACGCTGCAAAAAGTTCAGAAGGTTGGGCTGTGAGCAGTCAGCAATGCCTGTTCCCAGAGCACTGTGGCTGTTCCTTCAGAAGGGGCCAGAGCAAAGCCTGTGGTAGCTGGGAGGGAGAGTGGGCCCAGCTCCCTGGTTCTCCAGGATGTCGGCTGCTCACCCAAGCCAAGGGGCCTTGGCACACCTCCCGCGTGCCTCCCACACTTCTGAGGCTAGTGTTGACCACCGCTGTGGTGAGGAGCTGGGGCAGTGGGCGTCACAGCCTGGCTCTAGATCCAGATGTGTCCAGTGTTCTGCTCACACTCTGAACAGCTTTCCAGATGCTGTCAGATCCCAGAGCTCCCGTGTGCTCATGCAGTACCTGAAGCGGGATTGCCAAGACCCTACGGCTCATGGCATGAAGCCCTGAGCACCAGGAGAGGATGCTTGGTGCCTCTCAGCCAGGCCGGATGTAAAAACACGAACTAACAGAGAGAAGAAAAAGCAAGTGGCAGGCAGCCACGAGGGCAGCAAGTGTGTATTTTTTCAAGGATCTGTTTGCGTTTTGTGAAATTCTCCACTCTGCAAATATCATCCACGTTGATTTTTTGCTTTTATCCTGGCAGCAGCGTTAATGCAGTCAGGGACTCCTGAATCCCACAGCCAGGCCTGATTTCTGTGGCCACTGCTTCTCTGTAGGAGGCCCCAAGTTCCACGGAAGTCTGCAGACTTGTCTGCTGGGCCTTTCCTTCATGCTAACATTTACGTGTGTTTCTCTTGGTGTTTGCTAAAGGAAGCAGTCATCCATTGACGCCACCCTGCTTCCCAGGCCCTTGGTCCACTGGGGCAGGAACATAGGTCTCAACATGGCCTGAATAGTACTTAGCTTGCTAACCAACCTCACTGTTGCCACGACAGTCTTTAGCAGCATTGGCAGCAGAAGCTCTGATTGGGAGACTTGGCCAGGAAGGACCAGGGTTCTAATCCCACCACTGTGCTGTCCCGACCCTGTGCATGCCAGGACAGCAGAAGGACCAGGGTTCTAATCCCATTGTGCTGTCCCGACCCTGTGCATGCCAGGACAACAGAAGGACCAAGGTTCTAATCCCACTGTGCTGTCCCGACCCTGTGCATGCCAGGGCATCAGAAGGACCAGGGTTCTAATCCCACTGTGCTGTCCTGACCCTGTGCATGCCAGGGCAACAGAAGGACCAGGGTTCTAATCCCATTGTGCTGTCCCGACCCTGTGCATGCCAGGACAACAGAAGGACCAAGGTTCTAATCCCACTGTGCTGTCCCGACCCTGTGCATGCCAGGGCATCAGAAGGACCAGGGTTCTAATCCCACTGTGCTGTCCTGACCCTGTGCATGCCAGGGCAACAGAAGGACCAGGGTTCTAATCCCACTGTGCTGCCTGACCCTGTGCATGCCAGGGCAACAGAAGGACCAGGGTTCTAATCCCACTGTGCTGTCCCCTACCCTGTGCATGCCAGGGCAGCTTTGCCCCCCACCAAGACTTGATTTTCATCCACCGGAAGGAGTTTGACTTGATCATGGAGGTTGCAAGAAAATCTACTGAGACAGAGACAGGCCGAATATGTATTTTTAAATTTATTTATTTTTATGTGTGTTGGTGTTTTTCCTGCATGTATATCTGTGTGAGAGCATAGGATCCCTGGAAGTGGAGTTACAGACAGCTGTGAATCGCCATGTGGGTGCTGGGAATTGAACCTGGGTCCTTTGGAAGAGCAGCCGGTAATCTTAACTTCTGAGCCATCTCTCCATCCCTGACAGTATATTGATCATGTATTCCCAACATTTGCCTGAAGCATCATTATCATCGTAGAGACAGGTTCTCACTGTGTAGCCCTGGCTGTCCTAGAACTTGCTACATAGATCAGGCTGGCCTTGAACTCACAGAAATCCATCTGACTGTGTCTCCCAAGTGCTGGGATCAAAGGCGTGTGCCACTACGCCCAGTTCAGACAATAATTTTTTAAAAGATAAAAAGCAGATGTCCCCGAGTTCCAGCATGTGTCTTCCAGGGCTGTTGTTTCAAACCATGTCCCATTAAAGCAAACACGTAGCACCCCGCTCTGCTGGTGGATTCATGGCCTGTGCTGGCAACTCCAGCCACAGAAGAGGCCCTGAGTTGGGGAGTTAATGTGCCTGGTGAGCTGGTGCGGCTTTCTGCAGATGAACAGAGGATGCTCTTAGCATCTGGGCACAGCAGAGTATCTGGGAGATGTGGAACCTGCTGCCTCCCCTAGATGCTCCAGCCTTGGCCATGCGTGTGGCCACACGTGTGTGTGTGTGTGTGTGTGTGTGTGTGTGTGTGTGTGTGTGTGTGTGCAATACATAGAGCAAACAGGTCAGCCCTGAAGCTGGATTGTCCCTGCTCCACCCTCCATAGCCAGGTAGCTCAGGCCTCTGACGCCTTACCTCCCGCCCACCTCAGCTTTGCATCTCAAGGTGCTGGGGATTTCTGAAGACTCCAGCCCTTGCCCAGCACCTAGAACATACATTAGGCAGACAGTAGCCCTGACTGTTATTACTACATAGGCCATAGTGATGACTTCCTCTCTATTCTTCCGAACCAGCTGGAGTCCCCAGAGGTGAAAGCTCTGCAGGAAAGACTTGCAGCCACCAACCTGAAGATGAGCGACCTGCGCAACCAGATCCAGTCTGCGAAGCAGGAGCTCCGCGTGGCCCAGAAGGTATCTCAGAGTCAGGGCGTGGGATTTCTTACGTGGCCAGGGTTGGTCCCAGGAAAATCCTGAAGGCCCACTGGCTTCTCTTCCAAAGCAGGGGGCCTTATTCCTGCCTCTGCTAGGTCAGCCCTGCCTAGGGGCAGGATGGCTGGCTACCTGGGGGCTGCCCACTGCCCTGGGATCTGCCTATGGACTGAGATTAGCTCTGCCCACGAGGGAGAGGCCTGGGAGCCTTCCCTGCACCTCCTCCACCCCCACGCTGCCCTGTGCCCTGGTAGACCCAAGATTTCCACTCATCGTGCTGCCCGGCCCACCTGCTGCCCGGTCCACCTGCTACCCGGCCCACCTGCTGCCCGGCCCACCTGCTGCCCTCTGTGACCTGCAGAGTAGACAATGAACAGGGAATTTGTGCCCTGAGAGCTCCTTTCAGAGGAAATTGCTCAGGTGTAGCGTGTAGTCACAAGGGCCAGCTGACTTGATCTGTTGATATTGACATAGTGAATTCTCTGGCATGTGTCCTCCTTGCTGGAACCACTTAGACTGGCCAAGAGTTCCAAAACAGTGTTCTGTTGTGGAAACAAGGGCCAGAGACTTGGCCGGCTGGACGGGGATCAGCTTGGTGACATACGGAGGGTATTAGTTCTACCCCAAAGCCTTGAGACAGGCCTGTCCTCATACAACTTTGGTGGCCATGGTGTCAGATCTTCCAGAGACAGAGCAGCCTCGTTCGATTCTTCTGTGCTTCCAAGAGACTCTTGGCAGTGACTGTCACAAAGGGCCAGGCCCCACAGCAGTTCCTGAGCCAACAGGAGTTCTGTGATAACAGGCGTGTGGTGCAAGGATGCGGGCATTGATGGGCTCTGTGGGGCAGGACGGTGCTGGGGTGTCGCAGAGCCACCTCGCCAGACAGAGCCGAACTGACCTGTGACAGCCGAGCTTTGAGGTGCGAGGAAGGCCATGCCAAGGGAGCAGGCCGTAGGGAACCCCACCCCAGCTCCAAGTCCCATGCAGTGAGCAGCAAGAAGGACTGGGGTGGCCTCTCTGCTGTCATGCTGAGCCCCTTGCTTTATTTCAGGTTTTGGCCAATGAAGTTGGGGAAGACGTAAACATCCAGCAACTCCTGGCCTCACCAGGGACCTGGAGGGGGAGGGCTCAACAAATCCTAGTTTTACAGAGTAAGGTGAGTCATAGATGCCTCCCGGCCCTGAACAAAAGGCCCAAGTGCCCCCCCCAAAATACCGCCCTGGCCCACAGCACGTCCTTGCAGAGTGCAGGCTTACACCCCCCTCCGAGCCTGGTGTTCATCTGTTATTGCGTGCGCATGTACATATGTAATGCTTTTCACATGCCTGGCCTCCCGTGTGACTGGCTTCTCTACAGGCTTGTTTTCCCCAAGTTCATGTAAATTTGCGTGACTGCTCAAGTGGTAGGCTTTTTCCAGTCTTGTCCCAGAGACTCACAAATCCCCTTTGAAAGGTTTTGGTAATCAATGAAACAGCCTGGTCTCCCTTTTCATTTTCTGAGTATTTTGACACATACCAGAGGAAGTGAGGAATAGCAGCTCCAGAGCTGACCGACTCGCATCCAGCCGCCAACCCTCTCCTCACCACCTGTGGGTCGGCACTCAAATTACTGTTTCTGCCTCAGTTCCCACATCTATGCACCTGTTCCCCCAACCCTTGGGCTCTGGCAGAAATGACCATGTCAGCATGTGTGGGGTGAAGGTTCTCTGCAAAGCGCCATCCTGGCGGGATCACTGGGCAGTGGTTAGCCAAGGCTTGCTACCCCACCACCTTCATTTTGCCTTTCGACTGAGAAGCTTGTGGAAGACGTGGGATTCCCTCAGTTCCTCAAGCATGCCACCTACATTCCCAGGCGCCAGGCCCATACCCTGCTGGGTGGCTTTTCCCTTAGGATCTTTTGTGAAATCCTTGAAGCCAGCATGAGGGCCCCCCAAAACTTTGGGATCCTAGAGGTGTGAGCTCAAGTCTCCTTACCTTTAAGTGCCCAGCACATGCCAGCTCGGCAGATCCACCACCGCTGTCATTGAGCTATGTTTTTAGTGTCCTGTCTACTGCCACGCCGCCTTGAACTGATTACATCTGATTCATGGTGTAAGAGACACACACTGGAGAGGAGCCTGCCTCTGGCACGGGGCTGGGAAAGCTGGCCATCTACTTAGAACTTAAACTAGATCCCCACCTCTCACCCTGTAAAATATCAGCTCAAAATGTATCAGAGACCTCGGTATAAGACCTAAAACTCTGAAAATGCTCTAGAAGAACAGATGAAGCTCAGGCCTGAATGGGATCCAATAGCTGGGGACCCAGAGGCAGGAACTGGGAGGAGGAGCACAAGAAGCTAGGGATCATGGTAGGAGGAGCACAAGAAGCTAGGGATCAGCAGATGAGGACCAGCAGCGTGAAGACAGCGGCTGAGTGAGGCGATCTCTGCCTGGTGTGGCTCTGGAGATTAGCGTTCAGAAAATACACAAAGAACTCAGAACCTTAACGAGGGAACAAGTAACTCATATTTTAAAATGTAGAACAATTTCCACACACACTTCTGAGAAAGAACGTGAAGGGTTAGCAAGTGTGTTTGTGTGTGTGCACACATGCACAGTGGCAGAGTCGACACGAGGTGTTTTCCTCCACTGTGTTTCTTCCTACACCCAGAGCTCAAGGACCCAGCTAGTCTAGCTAGCCAGCTTGTCCCAGGGCTTCCTTGTCTCTGTGTCTCAAGTGGTGGGATTACAGGCAGGGCTCCATGCCTGCCCTGCCCTCCGTGTGGGCACTTGCATGGTGAGCACTCTATCCACTGAGCCATCTCCCCAGCCCTCAAAAATATGTGTTTCAAATAGTTGACAGCCATAGCCTTAGGGAAATACAAATCAAAACTGCATTAAGACTCCATGTCTTCTAGTTAGGAGCATGGTCATGGAGAAAACCATGCATACTGCAGAGGGCGTGGGAACGAGGAGCATTGTGCACTATGGGGTCCTGCACATGGTGCTTGTGGCCACTGTGGAGGTCCCTGTAGAGGGACTTCAGAAAGCTGATGCTTGAGCTATGGTGTGATGCAACTCTGGGTACCACTCCTGGATAAGTACTCAGAGGAGTCTGCTCAGTACATAGACACCTGCTTACTGCATGGTCGCAGTCTGGGTGCCCATCCATACGTAAAGCACAGACTCCGAGCATGGAGGGAGAGAGATGTGGCATGCATAAACCGTGGCGTCTTAGCCACGAATAAAAAGCAAAAGCATATTTGCCGGAAATGGATAGGACTGGAGATCATTGTGTTAAGTGAAACAAGCCACACTCAGAGAAACAATGTTTTGTGTTTTCTCTCCTAGAGGATTCTTTAAAAAATGACCTAAAAGATGGGCAGTGAAGAGAAGGGAGCCAGGGAGGGAGGGGAGCGAGTGCGATTCAAACAGGTCACAAATGTAAAGGATGGTTGCAGAGAAACCACCGTTTTGTACAGTTACTACTGTAAGTGTTGAAATGTATAATAAAAATGAATGTTTGATTTAAGAAACAAAATCACCCATGGCTTTTGTTAAAATATGGCTTCCAGGCCCTTCCTGCCCCCAGAGCCCTGCATCTTGGTCTGGAGTGAACTCCAAGACTCGTCTTTCCAGGAAGAACTTAAGGGGCTTGCTGGGCTCAAGTGAGTTGGGGTGCTGAGTCCCATTGCAGCTCTATGCAGAACGTACCCTCGGGCATGTTCCTGACGGGACTGAGATTCAGAGGGTCCAGGAGCCTGGGACAGCCACAAGGAAGGGACTTTTCTCATTGACCCAGAATCCTCTTTTCTAAACTGAATCCCTTGGACAGCTCCCCCATTTGTAGAAGATCTTCCTAGCCTGGGCCGGTCCTGTGCCACACCCTGGAAGGGCGGCTCCACTTTTAGTCTGGCAGACTCCTCCAAGGACCCAAGTGGCAGGCCCCCTGGCTGTACACTGTGGGACAGCCAGCTTTACCGTCCTCAGGTCCGAGAGCTTGAGAAGCAACTGGGACAGCGTCAGAACAAGATGACAGGCTCATCGGGCTCGGAGCCGCTGCCTGTCGGTTCAGACCCACGGAAGCTGACAGCGCAAGAGAAAAACCTGCTGAGGATCCGCAGCCTAGAGAGGGACAAGCAGGAAAGCTGGGAGGTGAGGCGGGCCCAGCCACAGGCTTCAGCACACAGCACCCATCCCTCACCCTGGCCCCTGGCAGTGTGAGGAGAGCTGTATGTGGAGGCGCAGGGGGTCCTGGTCGCTGTCCCTGTTGTGATGAATGTCTGACAAAGCACTGTGAGGACAGAAGGGTTGGCTTCAGCTCTGTCGGCAGGGAAGGGTGGTGGCAGGAGTGGGAGGCAGGGGGATGAGTGTGGCTGGCTTCCTCTGGGTCTCCGCCAATGGGATGCGCTACCCACATTCAGGGTGGGTCTTTTCTCCTCTGCAAACACCCTCACAGGCATGCCCAGAGTGTGTCTTCTCCGTGATGGTGATTCCAATCCAGACACCCTCACACTAGATCACATTCCCAGGAGTAGAATGGGGGGCGGGGCCTGAAGGAAGCCCACCAAGCTCTGAACAGAGTGCGTGGGCCAGTGCTCCAGGCTTTGTCACCGCTGACTGCGAGTGGCTCTTGCTCGGCGGCCACAGCACCAGACAGAGGCTTCCAACAGTCCCACGGGAAACCCCGTCTGCCTGTGCCGGGGTGCCGGAAAATTTATCATAGCCTCGTCCAGCCTTCTGCATATCAGCCGTCTGTAGGGCTGGGCACGTTGGGTCCTGCTGAACCTCATATAATCACCAAGGCACTTGGATTTGAGAAGAGACGTGGTCCCCTGACCTTCAGACAAGTGACATGGTTTAGGGGGAGGGAGGTGAGATAGGAGGGCTGAGAGCCTGTCCTTGCCGGGGTTTCTATTGCTGTGAAGAGACACTGTGACCTTGGCAACCCTTATAAAGGAAAACATTTAATTGGGGCTGGCTTACATACAGTTCAGAGGTTTAGCCCATCATCATCATGGTGGGAAGCATGGCGGACATGGTGCTGGAGAAGGAGAGAGTTCTACAGTTGATCCATCGACATCAGAAGTGACTGTGATACACTGGGTAGGCTTGAGCTTCTGAGACTCAGAACCCACTTCCTAGTGACACACCTCCTCCAGCAAGGCCATGCCTCCTAATAGTGCCACTCCGTGTGGCCAAGCATTCAAACACATGAGTCTGTGAATAGGAATGGCTTTCATTCCTACTCAAGCCAACATAGAGGCAGAGTGACAGTCCCTCCGAGATGTGACCAAGGACTCACACCGAGGTAGGAAGCTGACGATGACAGGCTGGACACATGGGATGTGGGGGGGTGACTCTGGGGACAGGAAAGGGAGATGTGGGAAGAATCATGAAGAACCCGCAGCCTGTGTGTGAGGGAGAGGAGCCAGGATTAAGAAGATAGTTTTACCTGCGCCTGGCTGTAGTGCACGCTGTCTGTGGGAAGACGTTTAGAAGGGATTGCCTGAGTCACAATGGCCATGGGAGGAGACAGGTCCTAGGCCCTTGTCGTCCTCTGTCCACGAGAGCCTGTGGTCACAAGAGCCTGTGGAGCAACAGGTGAGCAGTGGCCCCCGCCTGTCCAGAGCTGGGTAAAGCCATCATGTCCTACCGCTCCACTTGTCCATGATCTTTAGCTAGGCTGATGTTGTTCCAGCCATAATGGACCCAGGAAGAAGCCATCTGCTGTCCCATCCACCCTAGCGACTCTGAAGGGCTTAGCTGGCTTGCCTGGCCTCTGCCTCTGCCTGGCCCCTCCGTGACCTCTAGCCTGCACAAGACTTTAGCTCTTCTCAGCAGCTCCCATTTCTGCTCAGTCCCCTCCCCCACATCCCAGTAGGCAGCAGTCTGTCTCCCAGGCTTGGGGGTTGCTCCTTAGGAACAGATGTTCTGTTTTACTCGGCCTCACCCAGCTCCTGCCACAGTGCACACAGTAGGCACAAGAGGCTCTAAAAATGCGTGAAGTGTGTGAGCATCTGGTTCATACGGGACAGGACCAGGTGCAGAATGCAGAGGGAATTCCCGTCTCTATACTGTAGGGATGTCGCAGAAGCCCTGTTAGCTGTGTGGCCCCTTGCTGAGTGGGTTTAAGTGGAAAGAGATCAGTAGTCAGCTCCCAACAGCACTGTGTTTCTGTTAGAAACCATAAACATAACACAAGTAAAGCGGACGCGAGCCATTTTGGTGAAGAAACGAGTTTGGTAGGCAGTGTGGCTAGTTGTAGTTATGTGCTGTGTGTGCAAGAGAGCATGTGTGCACACATGTGCACCTGTAGAGTCCAGAAGACAATTGCAGGACTCACCTTCTATTCCTGTTTCCTGTCCCAGAGATCAAGCTCGGGTTTCAGTCTTCTGAGCCATCTTGCCAGTCTTCCTGTTCATTTTCTAAGGCTGCTGTCCCTTAGAGCTGTCTGCCACGTGCCCATCAGGAAAAGGGGGGGGGCCGGGTCTGCCTGCGGTCGGCCCTGGCGCTATCCCTGGTTCCTGCGGCCTTCCACAGCTGTCCCTTCCGAGTCTCCTCAGTCCGTGGGAACTGGGTTACCCTGAACTACGGCATGGGCTAGCCTCAACTCTCACGCCCTAATTACAGAAACTGGCCAGTGAGCGGGACGCCCTCCAGACAGAGCTGGAAGAACTGAGAAGGAAGTTTGAGGGCATGCGCTCTCGCAACAAGGTGCTGTCCAGTGAGGTGAAGACCCTCAAGACCCAGATGGTGACCCTGGTGGAGAAGGGCAGGCATGACGATGAGCTGATTGATGCCCTCATGGTATGCAGGCAGGGGGCGTTGAGAGCAGAGACACCTCAGATGTGCTTCCTACAGTGAAGTCCTGCCTCTGGGACACAGCCGCCCAGAGTGCCTGAGGGAAATAACTGTGACCCTAGTGCCCTTGGCCTTGGGACCCCAGAGGGGATAGCACTGTGTAATGGGGTGAGATAGGGGGCACCCACCTCTAGGGTCAGTCTGCCTCTCTGTGGGCACCTCACTGACAGTTCTGTGCCTGGGGTACTCTGAGTCTCCATTTTCTCCTGAGGTCTCCTGTCCCAGGTCATAGTGTCATTCCTCTTTGCCCCAAAGCAAGGAGCCTCTGTCCTTAGTGTAGTGAACGGGGAGAGCAGGCCTGCTTTTCGTCCTGCCCGGCTCCTGCACGGCTAGCTTATA
>LOJH01066522.1:0-10332 GCA_001685095.1 Ellobius talpinus | reverse complement strand
TTACTCTTTGTAATGAACAAAACCTGAACATCATCCATTTAGTAGCAGTGCTCTGACCAGATACTGAACTTGCTATAGTACAGAGTAAGGAAAAACAATGAAATTCCTGTATACTAGTTTTTTTGTAATTTCAAAAGTAAAAATCAAAAGATTTACAAAATCAAAATATTTACAGCTCATGAACATGAAGACATAAGGAGAAAAATACTGATTGTTGCTGATGAGGCAAAATGGGGTAAATTCATTTGATTTATTGTATTGAGTTTTGAGAAAAAATACTTATAATTAAAAATTTTAAAGTAAAATCTATAAAACATCTTAGGAGTATTTGCTAAATGGAAAATAACAGCTGAGCTAAATATTGATGTATAGTACAATTTTTAATTTTATAGTGAGCATCTATATGTTAAGAAATCAAAAAAGTAAACTGTTACGATTTTAGCCAACCAGCATGGCTGGCACTTCCGGGTTCCAGGGCCATGCATGTGCAGACAAGTCCTCAGGCAAAAATACCTAGCTGCCCCAGGGATCTTAAAAGGCCCTGCATGACCTACATGTGGCATGGTTGCATCATTTGTGCATGCATGAATGAGCTCTGTCATCTGTGTATGAGAAGCTACATCATCCCCCTGCACATGTGCTAGGCAGCCTTTTAAAGCTGCATGTGCCATCTTCAGCCTTCTCTTTCTGCACACCTACTTCACCAGGCCTGTACATGTCTCCTCTCTCCTCTAATAAACTCCTAAGTGGGTTTGTTGCGTGTTTCATGTTTCCTTTTCACTCATGCCAGGTAATTTCAGAAACCTTATGAGATTTCATATAAACATTGAAATTTATCCTGAGTTGGAACAATATTTCTTAAAATCTACAAGAGCAAAAGTCCCACTAATTCTGCATTAAATTTACAGAGCATTTTTCTATGTTCATAAATATTGAATAATTATACATATGAGGTACAGTATGAAAATCTGATGCACAGATACATGTATGAGTCCATCAGGGTAATTCCATCTCCTTCAACTCTATAAGACTGACGCATTAGTGGTTCTGGTTGAAGTCACTGGGAACTGCTTGCTCTGATGTGCTGCAGAACTGACTGTCTCTCCCTACTCTGAGCCCCTTTCCTTGCTACCTCCTGGTGACCATTAAGCACCTACACTTGCCTCATAGAAAGTCTCTGTTTGTAGCTACCATGCACATGAGAATATGAGACATTGTCCTTCTGTGACTATAATATGATTTAACACAATACCTTGCAGGTCCATTTATGTTGCCATCATTTATGTTTAATATTCTGCTGTGGATATAGATGATATTTTATTTATTCATCTACATGACAATACACCAGTTAATTTAAATGCCTGACTATTGTGAATAGTGAGGAAATACATTAGCGGAGATATCCCTTGCATACACTAATTCCTCTTTCTATGGTGGAGGTATTGTGATGGCTAATCTTGGTTATTGTGGTGGTTTGAATAGGAATTCCCCCACCCCATTCCAGAATCATATTTGAATGAATGGTCATTAGGGGGTGACTCTATTTGAAAGGGTTTAGAGGTTGTGTCCTTGTTGGAATAGGTGTGGACTTGTTGAAAGAAGTCAGTTACTGGAGGTGAATTTTGGTTTTCCAACCAGTATGGCTCTTTCTCTCTCTCTATCCCTGCTGCCTGTGGATCCAGATATAGAACTCTCAACTTCAGCACCATATGTAATTGCATGTCATTGAGATATCCCTCCATGACTACAAGGCCTCTGAAAGCACTAATTAAGTAGTTTCTTTTATAAGAACTGCTGTGGTCATGGTGTCTCTTCATAGCAATGGAATGCTGACTAAGACCAAAGGAACAGGACCAAGGTATTGCTGTGACAGGGCTGACCATGCTGACTGTTGGTGGAATGTGGACTTTGGAATCTTGTATTGGAAAAGCAGCTGAATACATTAAGCCATCCTAGTAGGCACATGGAAGACGTGCTGAGGGTGATTTGCACTGTGAGGGCCTGGCCAAGAAGTTTCAGAGGGGAAGAATATTAGTAAGTGGCCTAGAGACCATTCTTGAGATACTATGGTGAAAAAAAATGCCTGCTTTCTGTCTTTGTCCAAGAAAATCTGCCTGAGGCTCAATTGAAGAATATTGGATTCAGGACACTGACAAAGCAGCTTAGTATTGACTCTGTCCTATGTCTATTAGTGGTTACTGTTATGTAGATCTACGATGAAAAGGAACAAGCTGAGGAAGTAAAAATACAAAATGTACAGTTTGAGGACAGAATGAGCACCAAGAAGAGTAATGGAGCTGAATCCAGTGCTCAAGGAGTTGAAAGGTTAAAGAAAAGCCTGGTCCTAAATGGAATAAAGGGAGTGGTAACCTCAGGGCAAGACATCACCCAACTAAGCTTCCAACTTGAGAAAGCAATTAAAGGAAAGCTTACGCAGTAAGGAAATCACTGAAAAGAGAAAGCTGAAATGAACTGTATTTACCACATAACACACTAAGGCCTGTAAACAGAAGCGACCTAGAGAATGAATGACTGAGGACTACGGCAGGTCCTGTCTCCCACCCCAGGAAACAATTCCAAAAAAGAGGGAAGAGAGCATAGTGAGGAAATACTGGACCAACACAAGACCAAAAACCAGCAGGGCACACTCCAAACTCTATATCTTTGTGTCTGATGTCAATGCACTCTTCAGAACTCCAGACTCTGAGTCTCTCCAATGGCAGTTTTGTTAACTGCAACACACTCCTCTCTCTTAGGCTGGTCTCATATGCTGTTAGCAGCTCTCCTTGGCAGGTACCCCACAGCTCTGTCATCTCTAACTTCTTGGGGTCTCTGAAACAATTCAGTCTTCACCTTCACTGCTTCACAAAAAGGTCTCTTTTGGCCTTCATGCAGGAACATCCATGACACACACCTGGCCTCAGGTGGCTCAACATCATCACCTCAGGCTGGGCTTCATCTTGCTCAGAGCTGCGTAGATGACCCATACGCCACACTCATCCACAGTGAAATCAATGACTGAGTGGTCATGCCATTTCCAGGGTGCCGTGTCCTCACAGACTACAGCAGGCAACAGTGCTGGGGGACCATGAAGCAGTGCTGTGTTGTGGATCATTTGATGGTATTCCTGGTTAAGGCACGGTTGTGGTAGAAGGCACCCTGATACACCACATGGCCTGTGCCTATCAAGTTGTAGGATAGCTTGTGCATGTTACTCCATTGACTTTGTTATAAATTTTCCAGGTTATGAAATTCCACTGGGCTGTTTCCATAGTAACAGTTGGTAATGTAGATCCTGTCATCTTGAGCTGTGAGGTCCTTCATTCAGGCACCCTTACGACACCAATAGCTATGCTCCACGGCTGTCACAGCTGTCCTCTCTGCCTTGGCTGGGGACTTCTGCATGCAAAGGTAGCTCACTGGTTTGAGGAACAGTGACAGGAGTTAAGAGTGGTGACAGTGGTGATGATGGAGATGCCGGGGAGCATGGTGACCCCTTCTCACATCTGCAATCTGACTTCGTCATTGCCAGTTAGGTTCAGTAAGCTTGGCCTCCATATTTTGTGGTAGCTTCTCCAGCCAGAAAGTGCTCTTGAGGATATTGTTAGCCATGACCTTGGATGCTTTCTGGTCTCCTGCCAGCTCAGTGTGGAACCTCAGATCACTGTCTGCTGCTAGGTCAGCTATCGAGGGGTAGCCCGAATATAAAACATTCCTTGCCTCCGGAGAGGCGTGGGGAAAATGAAGATAAAATTCACACAACAGTATTGGGAGGGAGTTTCAAGAATTATTCAGATCCCGAAATCCCCATGTTAATTTTTCAAATAGCTTTTAAATTAAGGTAAATGGAGGGGGAAGGTAACAAGAGCTTCATTAGCATTCTGTTTCCTAGGTAGCAGGGAATGACTTTAAGTCACGTCTTGCATATGTCCATTTTGTCATGTAGGCTGAAAACACCTCTTCCCCAGGTGACCTCATAATTACAATAGAAGGAGCAGAACCACATTAGAATATCCTGACCACTTTCAGCATGGCATTGGGTTTGCTTTACTATCAAAGGAGCTAGGCGACCACCTCCTGAGTAGAAAGGTGCCAGATGCACCAGTCAGTGTCACAGCTACTCAGATCATCAGACAAATGTGGGAAATGGCCTGCTTTCTGGGCTCCCACAGTCAGGGCACACGGCCTAACTCTGGGGCAGGGTATTCTGCCCTTGATGCTCTCCATCTTCAGCAGCTTCTCCTTAGGAGGTGTTGCAAGGCCCTTGTCTGAGAAGCTCTTCTGTATGCTGCGGTATTTGTTTAGGTCTTTGCCTTTCCCCCTAACTATGTCCTAAGCCTTGCTGTCAGGGCTGGAGGCTGGGACAGTGGTGGGGACAGCATCTGTATCCCTCTGCAGCAGTTGGAGGTCCAGGCTGGACAGGTCCTTCTTGATGTTCATCATGATGGCCAACTGGTTCTCATAGCTCTTCAACTGCTCACTGAAGTGGCACGCTCTGTCTTTCATCACTTCATTCTCCTAGCTCAGGTTGGCCTTGGTGCTCTGCTCCAGTGTGCTCATCTGGGAGGCCACATTATGCATAGGCTTGTATCAGGTTCATGCTGTACAGGGCTACCTCCAGGAGATCCACCACAGAATGCAGCTTGAGACACTTGGGCGCCTGCTTCTTCATTTTCCATCTTTCACTTGTTCTCACAGAGGTTGAGTGAGGGGGTGTAGCAATGCAGGAGCAGATGCAGGTGGTCCCTAAACTCAGTGAGTCCCTGGTGTAGGAGTCCTTTACCCATGCTCACTTCCTCCGCACCCTGCTGAGTGCAGCCTTGTTCAGCAGCTATGTGATGCATTTGAAGTAGGAGTCAGAGCTCTCTTAGGTCCTCCAGCCCTGCTCCACATCACTGAACACCTTACTGTTGGGAAGAATAGAACTGGCTTATAGCAAAAGCAGCAGCAGCAGCAGCAGCAACAGCTTCAACTGGAGACGAGAGGAGAGCTACGGCAGCATTGGCAGCCCAGCAACTTCCAGGTTAGAACCCTGCTCTGCTGCCTGCACAACACCCTTGCCAATTTCTTTTGTTTGTTTGTTTGTTTTTCAAGACAGGGTTCCTCTATGTAGCTCTGCAGCCTGTCTTGATCTTGTTCTGTAGCCCAGGCTGGCCTCGAAGTCACAGAGATCTGCATGCCATTGCTTCCTAAGTGCTGGGATTAAAGACATGCGCCACCACTGCCTGACTCAGTTTCATTTTTTTAAAACAACTGAGTATTATCCCACTGTGTTGTACCACATTTTCTTTATCAATTCATCCAATGACAGAAATGTAGGCTGTTTCCAATTTCTGGCTATTATAAATATAGCAGCAATGAACATTGTTGAGCAACTGTCTCTGTGGTAGGCTGATGCATCCTTTGGGTATACACTGAAGAGTGGTATAACTGGGTCTTGAGGTAGATCTATTCCCAACTTCCTTAAGAAATAATTTCCATAATCACTGTACAAGTTTGCATGCCCAATAGCAATGGATGAGTGTTCCCCTTACTCCACATTCTCATCAACATGAGCTGTCCTTTTTTTTTATTGGTATAAGATGAAATCTCAAAGTAGTTCTGATTTGCATTACTTTCACGACTATGAATTGTTGAACATTTCCTCAGGTGATTTTCAGCCATTTGTGTTTCCTCTTTTGAGAACTTTGTTTATCTGTATCCTATTTATAATTGGGTTGCATTCTTGAGGTCCAGTTTTGTTTTTGTTATATATATATACATATATAGCATATATAGTAGATATTAACCCTCTATCAGATGGGTAGTAAAATTGTGCAGCAACTTTACTGTTGCTTCTGACTAAGGAATTCATTTCACAGTCAGAGGAGTACCACACTGGCTTCACACTCATGGAATTCACCAGTCTTATCATGTTGCCCAGCATCCTCAAGCCGCTGGCCTAGATTAAACAGTGAATTGCCTTTTGAAGACACAGTTACGGTGCCAATTATGAAGTAGCACCTGAAGGACTGGAACAGCATTCTCCAGAAAGCATTCTATGCTTGGAATAAGTGTATAATATATGGTGTGATTTCTCCCTCAGACAGTATTCATGGGCCAGGATCAAGGGATGGAAGTAAGAATGGTTCTACTCACTATCACCCCTAGTGACATACCAGAAAAATTTTTGTTTCTTGTTCTATCGATCTTAAGATCTGCAGGCCTACAAGTTTTGATTCCAGATGGAGGAGTACTCCTGCCTGGAGATACAGGAAACATTCCATTGAACTAGAAGATCAGAAATCCCAGGATACTTTGGGCTTCTGATGCCATTATGCCAATAGGCTAAGAAATGCATAACAGTGTTAGGAAGGGTGATTTGTCCAGGTTACCAATGGAGAAATTGGGTTGCTTCTCCACAATGGAAGTAGTAAGGTTCTGTCTGGAGTGCAGGAGATGTTTTAGAGGATCTTTCGCTGTTACCATGCCTTTTGATTAAAATCAATGGGAAACTACAATAACCCAATCCACGCAGAATGGCAAAGAGCACAGACCTTTCAAGATTGAAAGTAAGTATGAGTTTCCAGGAAAAAAGAAGACTTGATAAGGTGCTTGCTGAGAGTAAAGAAAATTTAGGATGAGTAGTAGAAAAAAGTAGTTATAAATACCAGCTAAGGTCATATGACCAGTTGCAGAAACAAAGATCAAAATTGATACGTATGTCTGTCATATTTTGTTAGGAATGTGTTTCTTCATATACACACAAACAATAATCAAGTAGTTGTGCTTTCTTTCCTCCATATCTTTATCGTGTAATATGTCAACTGAAGTAATATTCATGGTTATCATATTTAAGTTATGAGACACTAAAAGAATATCCCTCATGAAAATTGCCAGCTATTCTCAAATATATAATGCATTTCCAGTTGTAGGAGGGAGACCTATATTGTTAGGCATAATTATAACCTGATTAAGTACATAACATGTTTGCAATAGCACATGTGATAGTTATATCACATTAGGCATAATTATGACCTGTTTATTGTTTTCATTTAGAAATTAATTGTTACTTAAGGAGTTATTATTGAGTGTCAAGTTGACGTTGACAAGCATGGACTTATGATGGCTAATCCCGCCTGTCCTCTTGACTATATCTAGAATCAATTAAAACCTAAGTAACTGGGGACAGCTGTGAAGGGTTCTCTTGATTGGATCATTTGAGTGTGAAGACCTTCCCTGAGCCTAAACCATTTTAGATCAGAAGACCCAGCCTGAATCTGAGCCACACCTGGTAGCAGCCTACAGAAAGGAAAATGGGAGAAAGAAGTTCTTGCTTTTTCCCACTTGCCCTCACTCACACTGGGAAGTTTGTCAATCCTGTGCTGAGGCATT
Source organism: Ellobius talpinus (assembly GCA_001685095.1). Taxonomy (NCBI): domain Eukaryota; kingdom Metazoa; phylum Chordata; class Mammalia; order Rodentia; family Cricetidae; genus Ellobius; species Ellobius talpinus. The sequence continues at coordinate 2,958 of LOJH01066522.1, read as the reverse complement.
CCTTCGCTTCTAATACCTTAGAACCTATTTTTTTTAAGAATTCCAGCATAGACAGATCAGCTGTAACATTCAGCCTGTGGAAAAAAAGAAGTATCAGATTCTTGAAGTTTCTGTCAGAAGACAGCCATTGCTAGATTAGCTGGACCATAGTCTGTAAGATACTCTAATATGTCCTTTTAATGTATGTAGATTCTACAAGTTTTGTTCTCTACAGAACCCCGACTAATAAATATATACACCCCACAGTGGGTCATCTGAGTCCTGTAATCCTATTTTTGTTTGTTATTTTTGGACAGTGTCTCATAAATAGCCCAGGCTGGACTCAAATTTGTGGCAGTCCTCCATAGGCATAGCCACCATATGTGGCTATTTGTAATTTTAGTTTTTAAAGAAACCTCTATACTATTTTTATAATGGCTCACTTTCATTTACAATCCACGTAAGTCTTAGGTGAGTTTTTATTTCTTTACATCCCTACATTCTGATGGTATTTTTTGTCATTCTGACAATATAGCTTCTAATTAGTATGTAAAAACTCATAGTGGTTTTAATTTGAAAATCCACGAATGATTTAATGATGTCCAAAACTTTTAATATATGTGGCTATTTGTACGTTTTCTTTTGAAAACTCTATATTAAAACAATTTGCATTTTAAACTTTCTTCTCGGGATTTTTCTGTTATTAGATATGAAGAGGTGTTTATTCCTTGTAAAATCTGGATACCAGTGGTTAGCTAAGAAGACAGTTTGTGAATGGTTTCTGTTTGTAACTTTCCTGCTTTATTGGACATAAACATCTCAGTTTACTATTACCACACTGACCTACATTTGCTTTTGCAATTTATGCCTTAGAGAGTCTTGCTCTCCCACTCTTTCTGCACTCTCTCCAATTTCTCATCATTTAGGAATTTTCACTCAAGAGATAAGTCATTGTATTGGTGAAATTAATCTTAAGTGCTTTGTTTGTTTGACTTTGTAGCTAATGGGAATGGGATTACATTCTTGGTGGTTCCTTAGTAAGTTCATCATGGGTGAATAAAAATTGTGCTGACTTTTATATAGTGATTTTTATATCCTGAAACCAATAAATTATCATTTCTAACAGTTACTTTCATAGCGACTTCACATTTTTCGGCACATAAACCACTTCATGCAAAGTCTAAGTGCTGTGGTTTGAATGAGATGTCTCCAATAGTCTCTGATATTTTACATTTGGTTCCCAGTTGGTGAAGATGTTTGGGGAGCTTTAAGTGGTGCAATCTTCCTGAAGGAAGTGTGTCACTGCAGGTGAACTTTGAGATTAAAGGCCTTTTGCTGTTTTCAGTTTGCTCTCCCAGCTTTACCATTGTGTTTGAGGATGTGAGTTCTTAGCATCCTGTTTTAGCCACCACGTTCGCTACTTGTCCTGCTTCCTGACCATCCTAGACTGTAACCATGTCAGGTACTATTAAGCCCAAATAAACCTTCTGCTATTAGTTGTCTGGGTCATGGTGCTGACCACAACAACAGAAAAGTAACTGATAAACAAAGGTAACTTGACTTCCCCCTTTCCTGCTTAGATGTCCTTAACTCCCTTCTCTTTACTAACTATTCTGAGACCTCTAGTTCTGCGTTAAAAAGGAGTAGTGGAAACAGACATCAAAAGTCCTCCTTACTGGACCTGGTTGCACACACCATTTATCTTTATAGTATCCAACAACAGAAATATTACATGAAAAAATAGATATAGCATAATGAAAAAACAGTACATTATACTTATTCCATATTTATAAGTAACATTATCCCTGGCATTCAGTCAGAAAATTAATTCTCTCCTAATAAGGTTAAATATGAACTGTGCATAAAATACCTGTGAATCCTACCATGCATCAAGCAACAGGATGTAAAATGAAGTCAAAAAGAAAAGAGAAGAAATAGAAGTCTCCTAGGTTATGCTCTTCAACACAGCAGCTGACATTTCTGTAATAAGATCTTTTTTATTTTAATCCACTAGCAACTACTAAATTACAGACATCTACAGATGCTATCTTGCTACCATGGAAATGTAGAATATATGAATTAATTAAGAGTGGTTCAAAAGGGGAAAGGGCTGTGGAGCTCCTTCAGGAAGCAGTGTCTTTCAACAGTTTTTTTTAATATTCCAAACAAATGCCCCATGCTGTCAAGTTTCTTAATTACTTCCCATGTTAGCCTTTTTTTTCTGATAAGCAAGTAGTCACACATCATTCAGTTGCTATGATTTTTCACATGTTGGGCTTAATCACCAGGCTCCACATTAAATCATCACTGTGCACCCCCAATCCTTGGATGTCCTTTTCTTTTCTTAAGCATAATTATTTTAAAACAGTGACTTGTGTGCACTTTAAAAAATGCCACTATCATTTCGGCTCCTTTCTCAAGGGGTGTTCATAAACAAACACTTGAATGGAGGCTCCCAAACACCAATATTACTCTTAGTGAAATAATGAGAACTCATCACCTCAGAAAGGCAATAGGAGAATGTGATATGGCCCTTTTATAGGTTTATTAGTTTGTAGACTAATAATTATAAGTTATAATAACTTATTAGTCTATAAACAAAGAATACATTATTAGAAAGCCAGTTACTTATATAAAAACTAGAGCATCTCTAATTCAAAAATACAAATTCCATATCTCTTGGAGTGGCAACGAAGTATGACAAGTGGAATACTACACATTTGATTTCATGTGATTTGTTGATCAAAACAGAAACTCACTAAGAGTATTATATAAGTCCATGCTTCTAAGATTTATAGATAGAATAAATTTTGTATTTCTATCTCCAAGATATTTTGATATTTAAATAAATATTACAAAATACAAAAAAGTTCTCAAACATTTCTGGAGCACTGGACTGAGCTCCCAAGGTCCAAATGGGGAGCTGAAGGAGGGAGAATATGAGCAAGGAAGTCAGGACCGCGAGGGGTGCGCCCACCC
>LOJH01066520.1:6667-16999 GCA_001685095.1 Ellobius talpinus | reverse complement strand
ATGCTCAACCTCCTTAGAGATCAGGGAAATGCAAATCAAAACAACGTTGAGATGTGCACAATATTTTAAAGACTGCTTTCTGAGCCTTTCACACCATTGCACTCTTGACAGATTTCAAGAATAGAGCATTTCTAGCCCATCTCTGCCTTCGGGATCTATTTTTAGATTTAAATGTTGTCTTTTCTGGAATGCCTTTTTTTCTTAGTTGTCACCCACTGTACACACCTTCCATGAATCTGTGAGGTTGACGTCTTTTGTGTGTGTGTGAAGTATCACCAGAGACAATTAGATTAACTTTTAGATCTTTTAGATTGACTTTCATCCTCTCTGCATGTAAGCATGTAAATGATGCTAACCTTCCTATTGTTTACAAAGGAGAGCAGATGGTTGACCTGGGTATTCTTGCCACATGGGATGACTAGGCAGTTATCAGGCTGAAGAATTTACATCTAATAACACAATATTTCAGAATATCAATGAGTTTCTAATCTGTAGTGAAATGCACTTGTGTTCTTAAGTAAGCTATGAGTAAGTTCATTTTATAACCTAATAAAGTTATTTGATTACTGAAATATAGTTTAAAATCACCAAGCCAGGCATGATGGTACATGTCTCTAATCTCAGTACTTGGAAAACTGGGGTGAAAGGATTGCTGTGAGTTGGAAGCCCTCAGAGGCCACATGGTGAGCTCAGGGTCAGCATGGGATACTTAGCAAAATTCTCTTTCAATAAACAAGCAAACAAACAAAAACTACAGATGGCTGCTAAAATTCTTAAATCACCAAGATAAATGTCTTAAATGAATTTTCTCATCTATTTTCAAGAACACTTTCTAGAATAGAGATTATTATTCTATTTTGCAGGTGGGCAACATTTTGCTCTGGGGAATGTTCGCTATCCTAGAGAGAAAAGCAGAGCCACTGTTAATAATAGTGACTGCATTGTATATACTGTTGTATTTGCTTGGAAGCCTCCCCAAGTTATTCAAGTGTATAACTCCACCTAATTCTTATTTAGATAGGAATATAGTTGTCCATTAGTTTCTTTCTTCCTAAGTATGTGCAGAGAGAGGCAATGGAGCCTCAAGTGCAATCCACTGAACACTGTCAATCATAACCCTTCTCTTAGCTTCTTACATTAATATTTCACCTTTTATGTGAATTCTATTTGAAAATATAAAAGGCCCCAGTGTCTGAGGGTTTGTAACTTCTCATTTCTACATTACAAATTGTCTGTCGGGATTATAAAGCATTCTTCTCCATTCTTCCAAAAAGATTAACTTCATAAAATACAAAGGATAAAATGATTTTTTTTTCTTTACAGAAAAAAAATGTCTTCCCCAAATCATTTTAGAACAAAATGTATTAGAAAGGGCTCCACACTACTGGTTCTATTTTTAAGCCTTTGTTCCTTTCTCAAATTCTCTGCATCCATTTCTTCCTCTGGGGACTTCCAATCTTCAGTTGAATAATCCTTTGTAACCCTTTTTAACAATTTTTGTCATGATTCTCAATTTATGCTGAACTAAATCCTAATCCAAAATAAGTGCCATATTTTTTCCTCCAAGTTCTTATTTGTCTTAATTTTGTCTGCATTTTGTACCAGGCTAGCTGTTCCTTTATGATGTCACCTCCACACTGTCGTCCACAGAGTGGAAAAGTCACCCAATGTTCCAGTTTGCTCTTTTGGTAAATCCAGGCTGAGCCTTGTGGATCTGGGGAAAGTGACACCTTCTCTTAGGATTCTCAGAGCAAACAATCATCTGCTTAGTTCTGAGTGCCTTCTGTGGTCTCAAACATGTCTTCAATAACACTAAGTACTTTTCTTATAACTGCCGATTTTGATTATTTTGTGGTTTCAATTACCTCATAAAAACATAAATAGAACCTCCCCAGTGTCTACCATGGTGTTTCATATTTAGGGAGTATGCCTAAAAGAGGTGTAAGACCATAGAGTTGTGACTTGTGCCTTATCGCTTCAATGCAGATGTGTAAAAATGAAACTAAAAAGCCGAAAAAGATTACAACAATATTGCAATAATAAGAGTAGAGCAAAACAGAACTCGAATTGATTTTTAAATGTGCTTTTCTAAGTATTATTAATTGAGGTGTGTGGGTTTTTTTTTTTATCCTTTTTGGTAGGATAGCATTCCCACTTCAGTGGGAATCTTGGTCCTTCTATGATATTATTCCCTGACTCTTGATGTTGTTCAGGTGGATTGGCCATCCTGGGCTTCTTTTCTGTTTACAGTGTCATTAGAATCTCTCCCACCTCAGAAATTAAATTAAAAATGTCATCACTCAATCTTGTGGCACCTTGCGATACATATTATATTTTCTTCAAAGAAGAGAAAGAAATGAAATGGGAAAATCATAGATATTTTCATTACATCATCAGCCTGTTTTTTATACATTGCTATGAAATAAGCAATAGCCCAACCAGTGTGGTGGCACACAGCAATGATCCCCGCTCTTGGGAGGCTGAAATAGGAAGCACTTGAGTTGAGGATCATTCTCAGCTGTGTAGAGAGTTTCAACCTTAAAAAAAGATGATTATGATGTTAAATAAACTTCTATTTTTATCCTGATTGTTGAAATAACAAACTGTGCTTAGTCTCCTCTTAAATGATCTGCAGTGTTTATTATTTTTAGCATTCCATGATTGCTTGACATTGACTTCCCCACTACTGTGAGTTTATTCTCCCTGTGTCCCAATGCTTCTTTCTGTCAGTCCTGCTTCCAAGGTCTCTACTACTACTTCCTAGTAGCCTCTCATTGGCCTTCTTGTTCTCCAGGCCCTGTGGCTGATACTCCCTGGCTTCTCTCCTCGCCAGTCCATTTTGTTTTCTAGATTTATGGCTTAATATTTCCTCGCTTGGTGATCTGATTCGCTCATATCAATTTTTAATTTCTATTCATATAACTTAAACGATTTAGTCATTTTCATGCTACTGATTACTACATATATATTTAGCCCAAAAGTTTTAGCCTGAACCCACATTCTTCAAATATATGTGTATTCACACAATTTCAAATACATTTCACCTTGCAGACCCTTGAACTCAGGCTGAATTCGTCACCCTTACTGTAGTTTTTATTGCAGGTCATGACAGCACCTCCCACACCACATCTGGCAGTACTCAATCAACCTTTGACTTACTTCTTTTTCCTGGTTCCTCACAGGCAACCAAAAGCATTCCTTGAAGCTCCTCCTCTCAATGTCTATCCAATTGCCCTCTCCCCCTCCTTCCTACTTTTCTTCCTTAGCTGAGGATTCTTACCTCTACCTGGAGTACTGATAAAACAGACTTTGTTTCATCCAGGTCCATGGATTCTCCTTTAGCCCATCCTCAGCATAGCCTAGAGATACTTCTAAGAACACATCATTTGTCTTTCTGTCTCTTTCTCTCCCCCACTGACTTCATTTTAACTACAGAACAGAACTAAAACACTTCAGATGGCCTAAAAGACCCTTCTTAGCTCTCCAGATCTGCTCCCTATAGCCACCCCTCAGCTCTGCACCTCAGTTATGCTTATGACACACAGTTCTCTGAAAACAAAGCATTCATTAAAGTCCTCCTCATTCTCGTTTCATAAGTCTCCCTCTGTAGAGCATCCTCAAGTCTGAACACTCCCACTCCTGGTTCTTTATACTATAGAAAATCCTAAGATCAACTCAATGCAATGACCACTCTCTCTAGATCTTTCTGGGTCTCTTTTAGCCCCCTAGACATAAATGACCAGGCTTTCATGTGTCTCATGCACACACTCCAAGATAGTATGTTATTATATATAATGCTGAGTTGGGAACCAGCTTCCCTCATAGCTCATAGCTGAGCATCTATCATAGTATGCACTGTGTGGCCGGCCTTTGCTAACCTGACTGAATTTGTGGAAATTGTGTGAACAATTATTTCTTTTATTTTGACTTTCTGTCTTCTTAACTGTTTGGTATTTTTAGACAAGCATGACTGTTATATGAATAACATTAAAATCTCAAAATTACCTAAGTGTTTATTCCTATTAGTTCAAATGAAACAGTTTTAAAAAATGCCTGTTCATATTTTGCCACAGCATTTTATTGAATCTGAAATTACCAGAAAAAAAGAAATATAATTTCTACTGCTGTTTCTATAGCAGAGGTGTATCAAATATGTTTTCTTAAGAAGGTTTTTGTGGCATTCCTCTAAATATTTGCATATCGAAAGATGAAATCAACATATCACACAGGAAGCCTCTTCCAGATGTTTGCCTCTGAGTCATTTCCTTGTAACCTTCTCTCCCACTGTTCCAATTTCTGCTTCTTTCAAAGAGGCTACCAAACGTTGTACCCAGTGTTTCATCTTGCCCCACCTCTGTCTCCACCCTTTAATCTCGAGGTACTGATTTGTACACACTGTTCCTGCTTAAGCAGGTCATTAGTCCATCTCTAGGCTAAGGTGAAAAACAAAATCTCACATGGTCCTCTTGAGACCATTGCCCTGTGAACTAATTGTTCATGAGACAGTTTGGAGGAAGGCCTTTCCAGCCCAGCCTGAAGCGTCACCCACATCCTACAGCATCTCTCCTCCCTCCTGTAACCACTAAGCTCCAGGTCAAGGAAGCTGGAAATCCCCAATATCCTTTAAGCAGCTTTTTGCGTAGTTTAGTGGGAAATCAAGAAACCATACCAGTAGGCGTCAGGAGGGCAATCACTTATAAAAAGGATTATTTTTGTATGTACATTTGTATGAAATGACTTTATGGAGGAAAATGAGGGACCCTGAAAGTTATTTGACAAAAGAGAGAGCAGTACAGAAATGTGTCCTGATTGACAGAAGTAAAGAAATCCTGGCTCTGGTCACAAGGAAAAGTAAACGTCTTGAAGACACAGCCAGGAATTAGGTTCCAGCGATGGAAAGTGACTGTTTAAAAGTGTTAAACAGAACCCTCCAGGAATCTGCAAAGGATGGAATATTGAGGGAAACATTTTTAGAGTGTCTGTCTTGGTCATTCTTTATATTCTTGTGTGCCTCGTAAAGTTGTGTTACATCTATCTGTTCACTGTTAGCTGAAGTTAATATGAACAGATGTGCATAAGGTACTTAAAGTAATCCTGGGCACAACATATGTATTAAAATCCACCTCCCATCATTGATGTCTTATAAGCAATGAAACCAAAGCCCGAAGACACTAAGATCACACAGTGGTAAGTGGCTTACTTGGTATCAGAACCTGAACGTACGGCTTGCTAACCATTTGTACTATGGAGTGGGATATTTGCTCTAGAACAAAGTCATGTGTCTGCAGTAGACCAGCCAGAAAAGGCCCCCAAGTACTTGTGTGAATTATAAAAATGACTGGAAAAGGAAAAATGTTACTCTGTCGTAAGGCAAATAACAGTAAAGAAAATAGTAAGACATAAACTAAATCAAATGTCTTCTAAATATGATTCAATCATGTCAATATTATAGCCTCAACAGAGTAAAGGGGGCAGAATACGGTGATGCACGCTTATAATCCAGCTATTGGGGAAACAGAGATAAGAAGGTTGCAAGTTTGACATCAGTGGGTGACATAGTGAGATACTACTGTCTCACATTGATTAAAAGGAGTCTACAGTGTTGCTCAGCATTATTCTGTTGCCTACCATGAGGAAGACTCTATGTTCAAAAAGAAAGGGCTGGGTTGGGTAGGGGAGGTGCGAGAAATTTGATGCAAATGAATCTGAGTTCCCTATTTAGGTTACCAAATCACTGAATTTCAGACATAAGAGGACACATTAAGAAGAATTTACTTCTGTTGTCCATGATATCACAGAGGATATAACCAATACCTGAGGCTAACATGACTCCTCCAAAATCTTGCAGATTCAAGATGCAGAAATTCTAACAAATACCCACGTTAACTAGCCCACTTGGAAATTTCTCCCTTAAAGTCAAGAGTTAAAAACTCACCACTCCCGCCACCATCCCCTCTCCAAAATGGTCATTTTGATTAACCCAAATTTCCAATTCACATCACAGGTGACAATCCGCATGGACAACAACAAGCCGGCCTGATTTGGCCTTTGCGAGAAAGGAAAAGGAAAAGATGTTTCTTTAAGGTATAATTTCATCTTTCCCTGCTATACCTAATTGTAAAAATCCATATGCCCTCCTTGCAAACTGCTAAACCAGTAATAGCATGTTAGAGAATCAGACCCGTGTGTGTATTAACATTTTCAAATGTTACATGCGTGCAGACAACTTGTGGGAAGTGCAGACAACCCTCACTATAAGCCATGGGAAGATTCCCTCCCTTCCCTCTACTTTGCACACGCTTAGGAAAAGGGCCTCAGTTCAAGAATTTTTTCAGGGCACTGGTCTGCTTGGACTCTAGAAGACAGGAGTAAGTACCTGAATGCCTGGGATCTGCACGTCTGGTGATAGTGGACGCTCCAGAATACAGGCTTATGGTGGTGTCATCATCATCGAGCATATCCCTCGTGCTGCTGTATTTGGCCTGCATCCTGATTCCTGCCGAGCTGCAGGGGCGATGTGTTCAGATTGCTCCAGGCTGTGTGTCTAACTTCAGACACCTCAGGAAACCAGTTACTAAGAGGCATTCCTAATGGTCTCTCTCCCTGCAGGAAGCAGGGGAAGCCTCTGACTCCAGTTCCTGCGTGGAGAAGCCCGGCCCCTCCCCTGTGAGCTTGTACTCAGAATGCCAAGTTGGTCTGGCTGAGGGGAAATCGCTGTGTTTTCTGGCTGGGCGGTCCCTGAACAGTTATTATAATATCTGCATTTCTTCAGACCACGTGTGTATCTGTTTACAAGTCTTTCAATTGCAAGCTGCGGATGACGAGCGCTCACCGTAGCACTCTGGATCCTCTGACACTAAAGCATGATCAGAGATGGACACAGCTTCTTACCCAGCATGCATCGCAGGCTGATTATTCACCTGTACCTTTAGGGAAGGAGAGGACACCCCTGCCTGTCTCCAAAGGCAGAGTGCAAAGCATCATTCACTGAAAGCCTGATCAGCAGACCCCCTGAGAGAATCCAATCGATTCAATTCTTTCATTTAACTCAAAAAGAAATTGAAAGCTATCTAGGTGAATTATCTCTTTAGAAGTCACAAAGCTGGTTAGAGGCAGACGAGTTCTGAAAGTTCTCTCCTGTTGTCAACTTCAGGCTCTTTCTTCTGACAGTATCTGGACTTGATTTACCATTTTCTAACACACCAGGATCATTGTGATGGTGAGCAACGCCATGCGCTGTTAGCAGTCCCCACTTACATCACTGTTACTAGCCACTGTACAACTTTGGGAAGATAACTAGCAATGTGTGCCTACATCTGTTAAATCAAGACAAGAAATGAGAGAATTGTCTCAGTGTCCAACAACTCCTCCTGAGTCAGTACAATTTAATTCTATTTTTTTTGGTGTGGCAACAACAAAATACCTAAGACCATATAATTCATACATAATGAAAAAATATTTCTCATAGTTCTGGTTCAAGATCAAGGTGCTAACAAATTCAGTAGTGAGATGAGTGATGCATCCTCTAAGTACTATACTGCGGCCGCCATATGGCGGAAGGAGTGATGTCACACAAGTAAACGTTGTTTGTGTGTGTGTGTGTGGTAATGTCTAAGACAAGCACACTAAGTATCAGCTAGTGTTGAAATAGAGTTAAGGCAGCCAGAGCCTATAAGAGACCACCAGAAACTGTAGATTGTGAATTAGCACGTGTTTCAAGCTGTATATTGTTCGTCCTATTATTATATATTTAAGAAGAGTAATAATGGTAACCCTTTATTGAATGACTTGTGTCTGTTTGTTTGCACTGGGTTGAGTATTGGAATGCTGTGGAAGGAAGGAGGCAGTAAGAATTCTGAAGGTCAAGGTATGTGTACTGCAGAGGACATGAAGTATTAAGAAGCTAGAATGTTAAAAAAAATCACAGAGCAGCTGTAGGAGTACACATTTGTCACCCTAGAATTCACGGGGCTGAGCAACAGGATCACAAGTTCAAAGTCAGCCTGGACCTACAGAAAGACTCTGTGAAAGGGAGAAACAAGAAAAGAAGGAATGAAAGGAAGGAAGAAAGAAAGGTTGAAAGAAAAAGAATAAAAGGAGGGAAGGAGGGAAGGAAGCAAGGAGGCTGGGAGGAAGGGAGGGAGGAAGGATGGAAGGAGAAGGGAGGGAGGAAAAATAAGGGGATGGAAAGAAGGAGGCAGAGTGAGGGGAGTGTGAGAGGAGAGAAATTACAAATAGAGCAGGAAAATAAGAGGGCTTTCCACTAATTGTGTTTCTCATAAAACAATATAGCAGTAACCAGAACTGTTTGCCAGGTTACAACTATTCAAGGACATCCTTGCTAATTTTTGACCACATATATTGAAATTTGTACTGTGTTCCTTAAACATTTATTTCAACAACAATGAAAATATTTTTAACCATGTTATGCTGTAGGTACAGGGTCTTTTGGATTCAAAACCCCCTGGCTCTTTTAAAGCTTGTATCCTATGGAGAAAATTTGACTGCTGTCAATGTTGAGGCAAATATATAAAGGACCAAGGAACTCAAGGAAGGTAATGGAAGAAGGCTGATGATTTGACATAGAGTAACCAGAGGATACCTCATTAACTTAGGAGGTGATATGTGTGCAGACTTGGGAAATAAGACAGAAGTGAGGTTCACTCAAAGAGTGAAGAGAAATCACAGAGATTTTGAGATGGAAATGTGCAGATGAGGCCGAGTCACCACAGAGAAGCCAGCATCCTGACTGGAGAAGGAGATAGACCAGAGGTACCTCAAAGGATGAAGGGACTTAGAGCACATGAGGTCTTAAAGACAATTTAAAAAGCTTTTTTTGCTATTATATTTTGTTATTAATCTGAAACATGTTAAGAAATCAATGAGAGGTTTTAGTAGAGACCTGACATGACTGTATTAGATTTTTTTTCTAAAAAAAAGAAAAAAAAGCTTTTTATAGATTCTTTGTAGATTTCACATCATCCATCCGGATCCTATTCATCTCCCCATCCCTTCATATCCATCCTCCACCCTTGCAACCACCCTCCCCACCCCCAAATCAAATAAATTTTAAGGCAAAAACAAAAACAAAAAAAAACCCAAAACCAAACAAACAAATAGAAGTCTCATTGTGGAAGCTGTACTGTGACATAGTGAATCATACAGTACACCCTTTGGACCATACATATTTACTTGTAAGTGCTCTTTGCCATGAGTCATTGGTCTGGTTCAAGGGCCTCTGTCTTCTTCTGTACCCTCATGACTGGGCCTTCACTGGGACTCCTCTTGAATATCCTGTTGTTGTCTTGTGTCATGGAGATTCTGCAACTTTAGACCTGCAGGACCAGCCACTTCACATGCTCCAGCAGTTCATAGATGAGGTGGATATTGGGGTGGGCCAACTCATAGTTCTGGTTCTAGGCCTGGCTGGTAGCTGGATTGGTCAGTCTGCCAGCTTTCCCTCATTGTCACCACCAGTGTGAGCTCCCAGCACTGCACTGGCTAGCCCATTCACTGCAGCAGTTTAACAAGCCTACCCTGCTAAGCTTGAAACACACTGTAGGGAGATAGAGCTAAAGATTAGGAACAACTCCTCAAGGCAAGGAAATACAAGACTCCCCCAGTAGATGTTTCCTTTCATTTAACCATCTGGAATTCATCCTTTAGACTTGAGTTCAGCTAGCAGTTGCTGTCACAAATCTGTCCCTTAGAGAAATATGTACATTTCTGTTCATATTTACATTGATATGTAAGTTCTCATGTAAACAGACTGTCAGCATGCTAGGTAAGAGTATACCCTGGACCACGTTGAGCAGTTTCCTTTCTACCATAGCTCTGGTTCTACTTGATCCTTTATCTATACACTAGGGCATTTCTCAGCTGCCTGTTCCTGGTAAGGAAATCTTGATTTCAGCATCCAGACTTAGGTGTTTTGTTTTGTTTTGTTATGATGACAGTTTCTTGAACTTATCTGTCCAATCCCAGGGGCCCAGAAAAAACAATAATCAAACCAAAACTAAAATTAAAAAATTTTCACATTAGACTGGGAAGGTGGCTCAGTAGATGTTGTATAAGTATGAGAATTCACATAGAAACCATTTACAATGCCCCACATCTGCAGTGCCAGAGCTGGGTGAGATGGAGAAACAGGTGAATCTGGGAACTGGTTTGCCAGCCAGCATGAGACAGTAAGACCATGTCTCAACAAAGAAGATGGTGGAGAGTGATAGTGGGTGACAGTGATGATCTCTGGTCTCTAAGTGTGCACAAGTAAGTGAGCATACACACATACACACATACACACATACACACATACACACATACACACATACA
>LOJH01066519.1:0-10332 GCA_001685095.1 Ellobius talpinus | reverse complement strand
TTCTTTCTTTCTTTTTGTTGGGAGATCTTCACAAGGACTTCTGTTTCCTAGTCTTTGGTGAAGTAAGATTGTAAGGAAAGAGATTGGTCTGCATAAGTGTTAGTTATGGAACAGAACAGTCCCGGACCCATTCCAGGTAAGGTTGTGGGCAGAATCCAAGATGCCAACTGCTAAGGAGCTGTCCCCATCTTCTGCCAAGTAACCACAGTACCCCCATTCCCAAGAGTTGCTCTTGGAGTATTCTCAGGCCCACAATTTGAGGAGCACTGGGAACTTTGAGCTGGTTTGGCTCATGTTTGAATCATTTGACATCTTAATTGCCATCTGCAATTCTAGGCTATACTTTTCTCTATGGCTCTTCCTCTGACATCTCTGTGCCTTTCCACCTATAATGAGGAATTGGTGGGTTTGTCTTAATTTTCTGTGACTATTCCAGAAACTATTGGCTTTCCTGGGAACAGCAATTCATTTTTTAATCAATTCTTTTGCTTTGCACTGACAGATTGCCTGTGATGATTTAGCTGTAGATTATCATACTTAAGTTGGAGACTAAATAGTAAGCTTCTTTGGTGTTTGCATACAAGAGAGAACATAACAGTCTCCTTTTAATAATTTCACTTGTTTATGGATTAATTAAAAAGATGATAGTAATGAAATATAGAAGAAAAACATAAGATGCTTCTGAAGTTCTGCCCTTTGGTTACCCAAACACAGGATCTGGCTTGGATTCTTTGACTTTATAAACAATATTTTTATAAAACCTGGATCATACCTTTTAGCCTCAAAAAAATAAAATATGGCATTAACATTGTCTTAATAAATTAGGTTGAAGGCTTAAATACTTTTCATATTTTATCGTGAGGAAAACACTTCAGGGAGCACACTTGTACATCTATTTTGCTGTGCCTATTTTAGGAGTTTCTAATACAAAACAACTGCAGGTGGAACTCCTGGGCCACACTTCAGGCTTCATATATTATTAAATTGTCCCCATGGAAATCTTACTTACTGTTTCACATGCCCACAAATGTCCCCTGCCTTGAATATCTTGAATAAAATGGTATTGCTCCACTGCCACACACTTGATATTGTTAGCTTGATTTTGTTTCACGGCTCATGCCACTGCTTGGCACACCAGATTTTCCTGTGTTTTCCTTCACTCTCTACCAGACATGGCTTTTCTGCTTTTATTCATCATCTTTCCCTCCATCTCTTAGACCAATGCCTGGAGGAGGGGAGGTTACTAAGTGAACAATTGTTGGCAGAAGTGATGACCCATTTCTAACATGAAATATCATCCTTTCTATTCTCCTTAGTAAGGAGCCAGGTTCCAGTGAGTAGAAATGGCATGTTCAGTCAGATGAGGGCAGCTTAGCCAATTAGTGTCTTCTCTTATATCTACTTCCCATCTGTTGAGCCACCTTTTCTTTGAATACCCCAGATTTCCTTATTCTAACTATGAAAACATTGCTATTGCTGAGATGGAAACATTTGTCTGAACCTAGTAGCAGAAGCACTCAGAGACGTGGGGTTGCCAAACTATTTGTGGAAAGAGCCAGAAAACAAATACCGTAAGCTTTGTTGGCTATATGATCTTTGTCAACCCTGTTCCCAGGGCAAGAAAGCAGTCACAGCTAGTATGCAAACAAATGGACGTGGTTGTGTTCCAATAAAGCTTTATTCACAAAAAGCAGGTGGCAGCCTGGATTTAGCTCACGAGCTCCATATACTGACCACTGATTTAGAATTATTATCTTAGTCACATTGCTTCAGTTTTACAGAACACCTCAAGCAGTTAGGTCAAATGGAAATCGAATGTGACTACAGATGTGGGCCTCATATGTACTTTAAAATTTTTCAGAATCACTTCAGAAACAGTTAAAGAGGCAACAACAAAACAAAACCAAAACCAATTCAGATGAAATTAATTTTAACAATGTAACCTGTTTAGATCAATATTTTTAAACTACTAAACTAGACATGGTGGCACACACCTTTAATTCCAGCACTCTGGAGATAGAGTCAGGAGGATCTCTGTGAGTTTGAGGCCAGCCTAGTCTACAAAGTGAGTTCCAGGCCAGCTAGGAATATATAGTGAGACTCTGTCTTAAAAACAAATAGAAAATTATGTCAATGTATAACCAACATAACATACCATTCATGAGATATTTTGTTTTTTATATGAAACTCCTGAATCCACTGTGTATTTTTAACCTTTCTTGCCTCATTCCGGCCACATTCCAGGACCTCAGAGACCATACTGATTGCTGACTACTGGCTGCTGTGTTGAATAGTGCCGACCTCCCTCAAATATGTTTTTCCAAGCCTGATGCTACAGATATTCTGACAAGAATATACGTGGTTGTGTATATGAGAGAGACACAGTCGTGAAAGAATGTCCACCAATATCTGTTTCCTTCCCTCTCAATGCCAGTGGCACATTCCCAATTATGACAATCAAAATTTTTTCCAGACCTTGCTCAAGTTCTCTCCAAAGGATAAAACTGCCCCAGCTGGAACTACTGATACCAGGTCCAGATGATCTGATCCAGTTCCAGATCATTAGGAACTGAAAATAGGGGCAGTGCCTTCATGTGAAGTGCATTTGAGGGTGGCACAGAGGAGAAAAGACAGGACTGTAGATTTCTCTAGCTCTTCATAGGTGTTTGTGACCCACAACATGGAAAGAAAGACTCGCTGTTCAAGTTTTTAGTTATATGCCTACCAACCAAGGATTCAGGTCATAAATCCAAACCACAGTTTTTTCCAATGAAGTCATTGAATCTAAGAACATTAGCTTCCTGAAAATCTACCCTTCCCCACCACGTAGAGCACTAATTTGAGCATCTAATTTCTAGCAGCATGATTCAGCAAGAAAATTCATGCAAGAGAAGGTTCTAGACAGAATATTCCAGCGTCAGAGCTTTAGTGACTTTTAGCAACAGGAAGATCACTATGAGTGACGCCCTGAGCCACAAAGATGGTAAGGCAAGGCAGTAAAGAAATGTGTATCTCGTAGACATGGCACCCTGGGGTGAGTGAGACAGGCTTGTGTGCTTTCACTGCATTGAGAAGAAAGGAGGTAAGCAATGTGGAGAGCCTGGTGGGTATCTTCTCTTTGGAGCAGCTGCTCTGATTTCTACTCGAAGCTCTGCTTCATGGCTTCCTTGCATCTGCAGACACAGGCTGGATCGGTCCCGCTACACTGAGAAGGATAATGAATGTGAGTAATGATTAGCTTTCCCCATTTCTTCAGGTGCCAGGAAATGTTAGAGAGAATGGATGGAAACAGAGCAAAAGCTGTCTCCAGTGGGTATGGGCAGCCCCACAGGGAAGTTCTCAGCTATCAGTCTCCATCCTGAGGTGATTTATCGCCATAATGATACGCCCACTCTCTAAAGCTGGGGTGCAGAGATGTGTAGGATCTTTGCAGGCAGTTAAAATCCGTGTCCTATGAATTTTATTTCACTGAGGACTGTGTGCAGACTTTTAAATGCCTGCCTCAACTGAAGTGATTTCTTCCATCTAATAGGTGTTTGTGCCTAAACTCCCATTATTGTTTAGCTGATAAAAATATTTTGTCTCACCACTCTTTCACAAAGGAGTCGGAACCTGTCACGTGAAGCATATTTCACCTCCAGGAGGAGCTTGGGTTTTGATGCTCCATAGCTTCACTTTTACAGAATCGTCATATCGACAACCTTATATTTATTTCAAGAAAGTTGTATTGACAGTATTCATTTTGAATTTTTAATTTTATTCTAGCTGCCAGGTGTATCTACATATCCCAGGATGGCCATTAATGCTGCCCACTACAAAACTGCAAGCTCACTTAAAGCATTATATATAAGATTTTGTGTGTGTGTGTGTGTGAGAGAGAGAGAGATTCTTTTGTAATTCGATTATATGGTCCTTGAGTGTGAACTCTGCTGATGAAGATACGGGCTGTGATACTCAGAGGTTATACTGGCCACCGTGGTGCTTTTTGTAGTGTGTGGGGGCTAAGACTTCACACATCCTGATAACCATCTTCTGAATGAGGCAATTATATTGCTTTCACATTAAAATGATCGATGGGAAAATACACATCAATTTTGGCATTACATGGTGTGTTAATATATCAAAATCCTCAACAAGATAGAGAGACTCCTTGGTCCTCTACTGATGTCTGACAGGCTTGTCTGTTCCCTCAGACTGAGATAAACTACACACAGGGACAGAACTGACGTAAGATGCCAGAAAAGGAAGAGGAAACACAGCCGACGGCCAGAACGGAAACAGGCGACACCAAGAAGGTCAAATGAATACTTTAAAACAAGAAAAGAAATAGAGGACCCTGAGGAAGACCAGGAAGTCAGGAGTTAGTTTCTTCATGACACACTCTCATCTACAGGCAAGATGGCTGACATTTCTGACCAAAGCAGGGAGGGCTTGGTCCTTCCTGGCTGCCTGTTCTGCGATGTGTCAATCTTCCAAGCTGAACAGAAAACATCTTGTAGGAATGTGATAAGAGGGAGAGCTGGGCAGCCTGGGGATTCTGACATGCTTGCCCAATATTTCTTTGCTAAATTATCTTAGTCCCTTGAGTCTTTAATGGGTTCTGAGCCTTTTCAAAATAATAACACAACTTTGTTTTGTCAGACAATGGCACATCCCTCGATGATAGCTTATCCCTAGACAGAGGACAACCTAATTTTTTGTTTTATTATTCACTATTGAGGTCTGAAAGGCATATTTGTCAAAATAAAACCACAAACAGGAAAACGAACTAGAAAATGCTTCCAGTTTTACCTGATGAAAAACTCCAAGGATTGCCACTGGAGGGCGCCAGTCCACAATTTTACAGCCAACCATTAAGCCCAACTTAAGCTTTTTCCTCAGAAGTTGGTGGAGCACTCTAAATAAAGTCCTGTTTCACAGATTAAATTGGAAGTGCTTTATCCTTTCATAATTCAGAATTTCAAAGAGCAATTCCTTAGCATAATTGGAAGTCACAACATTTCATACTCATTTCACGGAATCAATATTTTTAGTTCAGCTCACATTAGCCTGGAAGGTTGGTCCTCAAAAGACGAGACGGGAGAATAGTTACCCATCAGCACTCAGCAATTATTATTTAGCTCAAGTAGCGTGTGGTCTGACTAACTAAAATGTTGGCTTCAGTAGCATTTCAAAAAATAGCCAAATGTAGTATATTAAGTTCATTAAGAAATGTTACTTTTCGTTTCAAGCAGATTGAATGTGCATCTTTGCCCCTCAGTTTTAGCTACTTGTCTTGTTCATGTACACCATGTACAGGAAATGCACCACCATCCCATCCCTTCGGTCTCTACAGGATTCTCCGTGGTTTTCTCTTACTGCCAAATGCTACAGAAGGTTAAACTGAGCAAACAATGGAATAAAACATACGTGGCTAAAACCTTCTCCCAGAACACTCGTTTGAACCAAAGAAATCTATGCTCTTGAGGCTTTCATGGAAAAGTGGTTTCGTATTAGTCCTACTTTCAGAACTCATGGTATCCCCTTCTTAGGTTTTGTCTGCACCCCACCCCAATTCTCAAGTGAACATCCGTCCGTCTGTGTTCTTGTACCCAGTCACTACTGTTATTTCTGAACTCCACTCTTCCTGGCTGCTGATAGCGTTCACTATTCTGTTAATTTTGCCTGACGTTGGATGCTAACTAGTGAAGCTGGGTGAAGAAAGAGCTTGGGAATTTGTGTTAACTGGTAGAGGTACTCACGCCCTGCTCTGTGCAGCTCATGTTGATCCCTTTGGCTCCCTTTATTTGGGAGATTTCTTCAGGTCTACCTATAATGGCTTTATCTTGAAAGAGAAAAAAAGTCCCTGTCATTTCTCATCTGCTTCACAGGGATGTCTTGACATTCAGTGCATTATGTTAAGTAATGGATGCCGGCATAGTGCCAGGCCCGCATGACCGCAATGGATGTCTTTATTCGACTTCCTACATCCTCCGATGTTTGCTCCTAAGAATCTAGAGCCAGGTTTAGTAACCAGAGAAACTGCACTGACCAAACTGTGCTTATTTACTTCCCTCTTTTCCCATATCGAGTTTCCAGTCTTCCTGCTGTGTGTTTCTTACCTCCCAAGTGTTCTTTTCTTTAAGTCATCTTAGTGATTTGGAGTAGCAACAAGTGTCTGTAGAAGGAATGATAATGGCTGAGTAATCCCCAACATCAGAGTTGCTTAGCTAGAGATGGAATCACCCCTGCTCCTTTTTAGAGAGCTCCATGCTCATGGTGGCCCACAGTGGCACTGATCTTCCCTTGGCATTTAGTGTTGTGATGAGCCAGTGTACGAGGGCTGTAAAAACTCCACCACTGATGGAGAGTGAATAAGGTAATAAAAATAAACCCAATAAACACACTTATTTTTGTTGATATTACTCATCTAAAAGCTTTCTAAAAGGCCTTCAGAAAGTAGAGATTTTATAAATTACATTTCCTAAAGCAATAAGCTCCCGTTCATGATGGCTTTCAGAGAGCCTTCTTCACTCACGCTCTCCTCTCGTTCCCGACATTCATACTTAGGTTCACTGCAGCCAGACACACACCCTCTACTCTCCAGCACTTGTACTTTGCTTCCTAAGTTCCTTTCCCTTGGCACTTACATCACTGACCTCTTCCTCCCTCAACCTTGGTTTTAGTTCGTGTTACCATGATATAAAGCATCCTTGGCTCTAAACAAGAGAACCTCCCTCCTCTGAAAGCTTCTTATTCTTAATAGTTTCTTCTGCCTGGTGGAGTTTTTCTAAGTCTCAAAACACTAGGTTGGTTTTTATTCAAAAGATGCCATTTGACACCAGGGATGCTTTTCTTACAAGATTTAGTCCTGTAGGTTAGAGTCCCTGGATTTTTCCTGTTTATCCCCCTAGCGCCTAACCCAATGTCTAGCACAGAGTAACAGTCAACAAATGCTGCAGAAATAAGTAGAGGAACCATTAATTTGAGATTTTGTTATATTTTCATCTACATTTATATCTGTATACAAGGCTTGTAGATTCTTTACAGTCAAAGGACTATGCAGAATATGAAACTGCAAAGCAAAATTGGGGGAGAAAGAAAAGTCAGACATTATACCCTCCCAAGCAGAAGACTACACCACCTATGACATGCCTTGACAAAAGTATTGGTCTAGAATCTCATTAAGACATTAGATTCCCATACAATTCACAGGGAGACTGAAGCATGGGAGGACAGATTAATGAGACCATTAGGATGTGGTGAGCAAATTCTAGACCCTGAAATATTATACCACAGATTTTAGAAAATTATGACCTGTTCCTGTTTTGTATACTCCTCACATAATAGTGGTGCAAGGAAGGAATTTTTAAAAAGCATATGTGACACTGATGTTTGCTCTATAGGAAAGATTCATATTTTTCCTGATAAATAAATTACAAATGAAAAAAAAGAGAAGAAAACAAGTTGATATCATAGAACAACTAATTTATAGAGTGAGCTTATCTTACTTGAATTGTGAAGTGTCCTACCCACAGATAAAGTATAAAAAGAAGCTTTCATGATATTCACATGATTTTAAAGTATTGCTGTCAACATTTCAAAGTCTGATAATGACTTGGGTCATGTGTTTCTTATGAATAGTCCTGGTCTTTTACATGTGGTCCTAATCATTTGTGGATAGTGTGTGGTTCTCTGGGTCCACCATCATATAGAAGAAGGAGATAACCCTGTGTACCGGAGAACACAAAGCTGTCTGTGGTTGGTAACTATGGTAACTGACTGATTTACCAAGGCATCTATTAGACCTTCTACCTGTTGCTGTGTATGCTGGAAATTCTTTATAACAAGGCTTTGAGAGGAAGGCAAACAAACTGGCATTCCATCCAGAGCTGGTTCCTATCATAGCCCTCATACCCTTTGATCTGTAAAATGGAACTGGACTAATGAAGTGGAGATAGCTCTCCCCAAAGAAAGATAAACAGTCAGTTCTTGAATAAGTGCTTGACCCCTTTAGCTCCAGGGAGATGAAGATTCAGACTGCTCTGAAATCCCATCCAATCCTAGTCAGAGTGGCTGTCATCAAGAAAACGAATACTAACAACTGCTGGTGAGGATGTGAAGGAGAGGAACGGTTTGTGGGAGTGTCAATCGCAGCCACTGTAGAAGTAAGCTTTGGGGCTCTCAGAAAACTGAACTGAGAACACCATAGGACTCATCTATGTACATCTGTGTTTGCATACCAAAGACGCCTTTGTGTCTCTAAATTTATTACTGTCCACAATAGCCAGGGGATGAATTTATCATAGGTGTTCATCAACAGATAAATAGATAAAGAAAATATAGTATTCATAGAGAATGAACTTTTATGCAAGAGTAAAGAAAAATAAAATTATGACATTTGCAGGAAACAGGTAATCTACAAATCATTATGTTAAGTGACATAACAAATGTTTTCTCTCATATAGTAAACCTACATTTAAAATGACATGTGTGTGTCCATGTATATGTGTATGCATGTGTATGTGTATGAATGAGTAGGTCATGAAATGACAACATCAGGGTAAGAAGATGCCAGAAGAGCCCAGAACCAGCCAGAAGGGGACAGAGGAAGGGCAGCAAGGGAAGGGGGAGATTAAAAACCAAGTATGATCACAGATGAGTATGAAAATGCAGTAACTGGAGCTATGTCGGAATGCTGGAGGCTCAGTTGTGAAGTACTTGACTTGCAGGTGTGAAGTACGACAACCATGTAAAACGCTGGGTGTGGAAGCACATGTTTGTAACACTTGGCAGAAAAAGAGGCTCTTTGGGGCATGCTGGCCACCCTACCTTGCCTAATTGGGAAGCTCAGGCCAAAAATGAGCAATCCTGTCTAAACAAGAGTGGATGGCATCATGTATGACATATAGGTTGTTGCTCAGCTTGCACATGTATTTATACACTCATGAACCTATGTATACACACAGAGCTTAGGATGTTTGTAATGAGGTATCCAACTATTGCCACAGTATTATTTATACTATTGTTGTTCTCTCTCTCTGTGTGTGTGTGTGTGTGTGTGTGTGTGTGTGTCTGTGTCTGTGTTGCTGTTAATGAGATGGCAAAAAGGACAGGGCTTAAGAGCACCATGCTGATGTAGATTTAGGGGGTGAACAGAAGCACTAGCTGTGAAGGCGGGACACCAGGGTCCCTAGGAGCCTATAGAGGAGGCTATGACCACTGAGTGGAGTCAAGCTTTATCATTGTGTAATCAGGGACACACTGGGCCCTGAGATTCTCTAATCAGATACACCACGCGAGAACATGAAGGTTAGGGATCAAGAAATACAATCAACAGTGCCGTCAAACATGAGAACAATCTATTAAACCCTGACTCACAATCATTTTCTGCCACTGATGAGAGATATTTTTTTACCAGAATAAAGACAGTCTGATACAAGCTTAAGGAGAAAAAACATTTTAGGAGCAATGTTTTAAACACTGAAAATAACATGGTGGTACACGCCCCCAATACTAGCACTCCAGAGGCAGAGGAAGCAGGATTTTGAGCTGAGGGCCAGTCTGGCTACACCTTGTCTCAAAACCGCAGAACAAAATCCAAATAAGCCACTAAAACCAAACCCCAATAACAACAACAAAGGGATCGCCAGAATGATTTCCCAAATCTTATCAGAGTATCGCCATCTTGGGGCAAGTATCGATGCAATAATTCAGAGCATCCCAGGATCTTCTCTTCTAAGAGACTAAGTAAGGGCTTGTCAGAGAACGCAAAGCTACATCTGGCTTCCTTCATTAAAAAAGCCCTTTTTAATGAAAAGACATTCCTGGAGGTCAGCAGAACATTCGGCACTGCCTCTCATTTGCATCTGTGGTCACACTCACTGTTCTGTCCCAAGAGTGGGATCCACAGTTCTCAGAGAAACCAGTTAAATGTTGTGTCTCAGGAGTCATGTGTGGTTGTGACATTTTAGTTTTCATAGCCGTGCTTTGGGGGCTGGTATGGTTGGCATCTGTGGAGAACAAGACAAAAGGTGCCGGTACAGAATAGGTGCGTCCTGAACAAAGAATTGTCAGCCTCAAGTGCTGGGGTTAAAAACTCACTTCCCAATGTGTAAGAGTCGCTTCCCAAACCCCACCCCTGCTGCTTACACTGCAATCTTTAGCAAGTCCCAGTTTCCTCTAGCAGAGAAGAATGAGGTTGCAGGGGTCTTACCTAGCAATGCAGCAAATGCAGACAAATCCTACATCAGACTCAGATGGAAGTGCTCAGGGCTGGACAGTTACCTCTGCATTTCAAATGCCCTCCTTCCCTTCCCTTCCATTCCCTTCCCCTCCCCTCCCCTCCCCTCC